>OVAX01002779.1:12290-25871 GCA_900406405.1 Lepidium africanum | reverse complement strand
TGAACGTTTCGTTCATAATGTAGAGACACACCTTCACCTTATAATACAGAGCAAATCTCTCCCTCTCTTATTATCTTCTTTCTCTTCTATTTTTAACATTTACAATGTTTTGAAAATATAAAATAATATGGTATAATTTTTAATTTAATATTAGATGTTATAATTTTTAATACTAAATTTAATTTTTTTGTTTAGTTTTATAAAAATTTTAATTTAAAAGAAAAAAAATTGGATGTTATAAATTTAGGAATACACTCTTGGAATCATTCTTAAATGCATAATATGATTTACTAATTACTCTGATTGACTTCCATATCCATCAGAATCTGTGTTAGAACTAGTTATAAACTCTTCACCAAACTTTTGAACTTCATCTTCAGAATCATCAGATGCATGTGATGTCACATCTACATAGAGGTCAACTCCGAGTAAAATCTCAAGTGGACCTAAGGTATCCGGTGTAGCCTGCTGCATTGCATCATGTTCTTAAGCGCAATGTAGGCTTTCTCGGGGGACAGTTAATGTCATTGTGACCCACTCGTCTGAGCGGTACGACATTGATAGACGGTGTTTTTATCGGTTTTTAACCCTTGTTTTCCATAGTTTTATTGAGTAAAAATATGTGTTTTAGAGTTTTTTAGTCTGTTTTGGAGTCATTTCAGGTCATAGGACACATTTGGAGAAGATGAGCTATTTTGAGTGAAACAAGCATATGGAGATGCAGAATCTTTCAGAAGCATCAGAAGTTTGGCTTCTTTTTAAAGCCTTCCCACCGTTGGATAGAGCTGCAATTTGGACACAAGATAGCCACGTGAGTTAGCTTTCATTTGAAGGTGGTTTGAGGGAAATCGGACAAACGGTTACGAAGATATGACGAACTTACCGAAGACATATCATTCTGGCCGAGAAAAGACGCCACCAGAAGATGCGCTCGACCTGAGGATCGACCTGCTAAGATCATGATCGACCGTTCTACCCCTTGATCGATCAATCATCGAAGTTTCACGAGAAAACCCTGAAATTTCCATATTTCATCCGGTTTAAGTTATTTTGTACCAGAACAATTTTGACCTATTAAAACTAGGTCTAGCCACTTTTTAGAACAAGCTTTTTATTACTTTTCATCAGCNCTTTTTAGAACAAGCTTTTTATTACTTTTCATCAGCCACTTTAGTTTTGCTCTTGTAACTTTTGGGGAGAAGATCTCATCCTCCACAACACCATTGGAGAAGATTTCTGAACCTTATTTCTATTTAATTTAGTTTATCATTATGTTTATCTCTTCTTCTTCTTAGTTTGTTCTTCCTGAAATGCATGAGTAGTTTCTTATTAGATTTAGGGATTTCTAGGGATTCAATGAATTAGGAACAAATAGAGTTCGATATTGTGTGTTCTCCGTCTATTGCTGTGTTTAATGATTGGGTTAGACTGGCCACCTAGTCTATGAACTAGCTTAACCAACGACAGTTGATGTTAAAGCTAGCTGTGGACCTATTAGACCTAATCGATAATGCATGTTTACATCTCTAGGACCAACGACAGTTATGAGCACTAGAATGATAAATAGAGTAGTATGCACCACGACAGTGGGTTTGCTAGAATTCTATGTTTAAGTCAAGAATTGGTTTAAAGCATGCCCTGAATTGTTTCCTGATTTCGATTCCCTGCTTTCCGATGAATTCCTTGTACCTGATGCTTGTTATTTATTAGTTTCATATCGTTATTTGCTTTGTTTTGGTTAGTTCCCACCATTGCTTGATTTGTCTTAGCTTAAGTTTTTTCTAAAGATTGATAGTGTAACCATTGGTCCTTGTGGATTCGATCCTTAAGTGCTACATCGATATGATACGCACGAGAGGTTAAATTGGTATAATTAATCTTGTATAAATTTTAGGCTGACCAATTGTGTTGCTTTTTGATTTAAGATTGAACTTTAGTCTAAGATTTTCTTTACTTATGTTTTTCTTTTTGATTTTCTTTTTTTTTTTGAATAAGGTGTAGCTAATATGAAAGCAAGTTACTGACCATGAAACTTTACATTGATTGGCCAGACGATGGAGCAGACATTGATGAATGGACGCGTTACAAGTACTTCCAGAGTGAAAGATGTGGAGAGAAATCTTCTGATCATAATGAGATTATGGCTATGTTGCAGTAGTTTCAGCGAAATCAGCATCAATTTACATTGGAGATCAATGCAAAAATTGATAGGATGTACAACGATATCAACAGTAAGCATGAAGAGGTGTGTGCACTTATTGAGAAGAGCAAGACCAATATTGCTCAGAATGCTGAAGCAACCTCCATCATTGACTACGACAGAGAAGTCGATGAGATTACCAAGCTGGTGTTTAGTGATGAATCCGAGTATGAGAATTGGGTTGCTAGTGTTCTTGCGCAAGAGCAGACACTGAGCCAACTAGAAGGTACATGTGATTCAACCCTTGAGATTGATGATTTTGATGAGATTCATTTGCCCTACACTGAAAAGGTAGTCTCTAGCAACCTCTTACTCATTGATGAATGCTTGGATTTATCATGTGCATCTCAAGATAAAGTTGAATACTCTTTAGTGAACTCTACTTGTCTTGAGATTGATTTCATTTTTTCATGCAATGCATTTGATCCTCCAAGTAGTCCGAACATCAAGGAACATCTTAGAAAATACTTTATCATTGTAGTAACTTTTTTTGATGAACATGTGATTCTGCCATTATGGGCAATTGCTTTTCTTCTCTAGTATATTGTATATTGTGAAAACAGGAGGAGGACAAAAGGTGCATTAGCTCAACCTTTTGATTCTCATGATTAACATCTGAGATCGAAGTCAAGCTAATGACTTTAAACAAGTGCTGAGTGGGAGGCAACCTACTAGTAAGTAGTTTTCATTTTTTGCATTTTTTTCATTTTATATTTTTCTTGTTTTTGTTTTCGTCTGTTTCAGGTAAGAAAAATTTGGCCGAGATGTTGAGATCGATCGATCTACCTCAAGATCGATCGATCCACGGGAAAAAGGGAATTAGCACACGATTTGTTGATCAACCAAGGCACGATAGATCGATCGATCCTCAACTACCAAGAGGTGCACGCCCGATCTCATGATCGACCATCGAGAGAATGATCGATCGATCGTGTGTTCACAGAGCCATATGCCCGAGCTCACGATCGACCACTCTTAAAGTAATCGATCGATCATCAAATAACAAATTTTACACACACGACCAGACGATCGACCATCACAGGAGCGATCGATCGATCATCGAAAGGAGAGTCACGAGAAGATTCTCGTTGATCGATCGATTCAGCCTATGATCGATCAATCATCGAGCCAGGTAAGTCTTCTAATTTTGAAAACCGGTTCAATTCACTTAAATTGAACCGAGAAACAATTTTAATGTACGGAATTTAACCTTTTTTTGGATCAAAAGTTTAGAAATCATAAGAACACTATCTTCTTAAGTGATTTTTGGGAGAAAAACTTCAAATTTTTAATCTTTCATATCTCCCTCGTTTCTAATCGGATTTGAGTGATTTTTAAGCCTCACCCATTCGGATTTTCATCCTCTTTCTAATTATCTAAATCTCTTTTTCGATCTGCAAAGGTATTTTTCTCTATCACTCTATTTATTTTCGGCAAAATTTTGGGAATTTGGGTTTAATGAAATTCGACTTTTTCATTATTAACTATGCAAAATTCTTATGTTTTTCATTCTTATATGATGATTTCAAGTTCCCTTTACCCAGATTTTAGATAGATGTTAGTCGATTTTAATTTTTAGGTTGAAGGAGAAATTTGGGAATTTAGGATTATAATTGAGACAATGTTTGATTGATTGATGCATTGCTGGATGTTTGAATGTGTTGATTATCAAATTTAGCAATTGATTTCATAGTTATCTCATTCCAATTTAAGATTTAAGATTTTTCTTTGGTTGTTGTTTTACAGAGAATGGTTCGAGTAGGTGAACGTAAGCCCACGAAGAAGGCCAGGAGATCTTCCAATCTAAAAGTGGCGCAGTCTTCAGGTAGAAATTCGCATGTCCAAGCACTCCCACAGTGGCCCAGAGAGGATGGAACGCCTTTTCAGCCTAATGTTGGCCACATATATGATCATACTTTGTTGAAGGCGGATCATGCTTACAAGAATGGGACAACATGCCTCTACACCCGACCTTCAGCTCAACCTTATCATTAATGATCGTTCGATCTAGCTCTCCAAGCACTTGAGCTCGATCGTTCCTCCTAGAGATCGATCGATCCAAATGCTCAGGTTCGTTTCAATTCTCCATTGTCTCTCTTTATGTTCCTATAATATTTTTGTGTAGGTTGTGCTTCTTTTAGATTTATTTTCACACTGAGACGCTGTGAAGTAAGTCTGGGGGAGTATACTTGTGGTGACTAACGCGTTTTGTTTCTTTTGTTTTCTTTTTGAGTCTTTTTGTTATTTTTCTTGTGTCAGTCTTTGTTTTATTGAGTCAAAACTATTGTAGAAACTATGATTTTTTAAGGAATAACCACATTTTTAGGAACTTAAGTGACCATTTTTGCAAGCTTGACAAAAATCTATGACTATTGGAAAACCTAGAGACTGTGCAACTTCTCAATGTTACCCATATCCTTTTGAGTATTTGAAGAATCTCATGCTGACTTCACCCCTAACCTGACTTAATCTTCTTGTCAAGGGGGTTGGTATACATTGGATCGGGTTCTCGCTTCAGTCTTGAAAGACTTATTTGTGTGAGTTTGGTTCCCCTCTCTTAATCATTTCAAGCATTTATGCTTAATCTGAAGTAACTATATAACAAAGTTGTGCACTGTGGTAAGCTAAGGGTAAAATTCCTCCAATGATGCTGCTCGTGTTTAAGTAATATTGGTAGGTTGAGATTAACTTCAATGATGGTATTGATTACTTGAATATTGCTAGCTTACCAAGGGGGACTCTAATGAAGCTACTCTTGCTTACATTCTTTGAGTTAGTAAAGAACCAACCAATAGAAAAATATAAAATGATACCCTAGGTAAGTAGGGAAAAATCGGCTGCAAAGTGAATCAAAATGAGAGGAAAGGAACCATAGAGAAGATAGTATTTGGGCTGAGGAAGAATTCATGTGTCCTTTGATCGATATCCCCTCGATGAGACCGCACTTAGATACTTTAGGAAGTCAGTATGGTGCATTCGGATTGCTTATTTGGATTGTGGAGTTTGCTTGGGATAGATGTAAAGTCTGGGGGAAGTACAAGGTGGTTTCAATTTTGTCAATTATGTTTTTATGTGTCTTACTAAAGTGATTGCTTTTGTGGTGTTCTTAGGACGAAAGGAGTTCCCGCGTTTTCAAACCTCTTTTCAGTCTTTTCTTGCTAGAGGACAAGCAAGAAGCTAAGTCTGGGGAGGGGGAAAGGACTTCCCATGTTTTCAAACTTCTTTCTCTTTCTTGGTTTTTCTGTTTGCTTGAGGACAAGCAAAATATTAAGTATGGGGGAGTTGATAGACGGTGTATTTATCGGTTTTTAACCCTTATTTTACATGGTTTTATTGAGTCATAATATGTGTTTTAGAGTCTTTTAGTCTGTTTTGGAGTCTTTTCAGGTCATAGGACATATTTGGAGAAGATGAGCTGTTTTGAGTGAAAACGAGCATATGGAGATGCATAAGCGTTAGAAGTTTGGCTTCATTTGAAAGCCTTCCCACCGTTGGATCGAGCTGTAATTTAGACACAAGATATCCACGTGAGTTAGCTTTCATTTGGAGGTTGTTTGAGGGCAATCGGACAAACGGTTACGAAGATATGACGATTTTACCGAATACATATTATTCTGGCCGAGAACAGACGCCACTAGAAGATGCACTCGACCTGAGGATCAACATGCTAAGATCATGATCAACCGTTATACCCCTTGATCGATCGATCATCAAAGTTTCACGAGAAAACCCTGAAATTTCCATATTTCATCCGGTTTAACTTATTTTGTACCAGAACGATTTTGACCTATTAAAACTAGGTCTAGCCACTTTTTAGAACAAGCTTTTCATTACTTTTCATCAGTCACTTTAGTTTTGCTCTTGTAACTTTTGGGGAGAAGATCTCATCCTCCACAACACCATTGGATAAGATTTCTGAACCCTATTTCTATTTAATTCAGTTTATCATTATGTTTATCTTTTCTTCTTCTTCTTGGTTAGTTCTTCCTGCTAATGTCTGAGTAGTTTCTTATTAGCTTTAGAGATTTCTAGGGATTCAATGAATTAGGAAAAAATAGGGTTCGATATTGTGTGTTCTCCGTCTATTGCTGTGTTTAATGCTTAGGTTAGACTCGCCACCTAGTCTATGATCTTAGGTTGTTAAACTCTCCAAAAGCTTATTAGATGTCTGAACTAACTTAGATGAGCAACTAGTCCTTAACCAACGACAGTTAATGTTAAGGTTAGTTGTGGACCTATTAGACACAATCAATAATGCATGTTTACATCTCTAGGACCAACGACAGTTCGGAGCACCAGAATGATAAATAGAGTAATAGGCACCACGACAGTGGGTTTGCTAGATTTCTATGTTTAAGTCGAGAATTAGTTTAAAGCATGTCCTGAATAGTTTCCTGATTTTGATTCCCTGCTTTCCGATGAATTCCATGTACATGATGCTTGTTATTTATTAGTTTCTTATCGTTATTTGCTTTGTCTTGTTTAGTTCCCACCATTGTTTGATTTGTCTTAGCTTAAGTCGAGAATTGGTTTAGTTCTTTGGTCCTTGTGGATTCGATCCTTAAGTGCTACATCAATATGATACGCACGAGAGGTTAAATTGGTATAATTAACCTTGTATCAGACACTCGTGGGTACGTGAGATAGCACACTTTGTCGACTTATGACATAAGTATGAACGGATCATATTTTTCCAACTTCCTTCTCGAGGTTACAGATTTGACATCAAACTAATCAATGTGTACGCTAACTCCCAAAACAGGGTCTTACCAATCACAGGAGAAGACAATGCTCTTCAAGGCAAGCATCCCAGAATTTCGTAAAATGCCATAGTATACCATATCACTTGATGTCGAAGATATTTTGTAGTCACTTGTTGATCTTTTATATCTTCTCTAAGAATTTTGAATCCATAACCGCGAGTGAAATACATAGGATATGTTTTTTTTAGCAACTAATAGAGGACCATTTACAAACTCTTCCAGCCAAGTGGGAAATGTTTGCCCCATAGTTGAAGCATGTGTGACCTACAAGTTTTATTTGATTTTTTTTATCAAATGAATTTTCTATCCAATACATGCAGGTCACTCACCAAAATGCATACTAACAAACTCACATAAAATTTTAACCAGTTAGTGAATTCGTCCTCCTTCGTATTTGTAGTTCTTCTTCAGAGTAATTCAGGTAAGTAGCGCAAATTTGTGCCATGAATAATCTGCAAGTAAGGTATTTCACATAAGTAATTGACTTAACGATACATAAGATAATAATATGTAAGCACATACTACTAACCTCTCAATTTCTCCTATTTCAGCGTAGTTTGCTGCGATATACATATGCACATGTGTTATTTTAGTTGGGCTTAGGGTTCTGTGAACGGGTTTTCCACTTAGTCGATTAATTTGTGAATATATTTCTGGCACATATGCTTGATAAATAGGCCGATCCCCTCTATCATCGTGTCGTGGTGTTTGCCGACTCTTAGTCTGCACATTTGATGGAAAGCCTAACGAAGTGAAGTTTGCCGTTTCTTTATTTATACTCTGTGCGATAATAGAACCTTCTACCCGGCTCAGATTTTTAACTTTCTTCTTTAGCTTGAACATATATCGTTCAAAAGAGTACATCAAATGATATTGCACTGCCCTGCCGAGCTGTATTAAATACAAATATTAGCTTTCTAACTAATATAAAACCATTGCACACATATGATTCTTAAATCAAATTTAATTACCGGCTTCACGAGGGAGATGAATAGGTAGATGTTCCATTACGTCAAAAAATGACAGGGGAAATATTGTTTCAAGATTGCAGAAGATTATTGGAATTTTCTCATTCAAATTTCAAATTCTGTTTGTCGTAAGAGTCCGTGAGCATAGATCACAGAAAAAGGCACCGAGTTTTGGTTACAGAAAATTAGCCTAGCACAAAAAAAATATATTGACGATATTTTCGAAAGTTAATTACTAGAAGAATACATGCAAGTACTTCATGTACATTTCGTGGCAATTAATAGGCAAATGTAAATAGGAAAATTCGTTGCATTACAACATGACAGTCATGACTTTTCATACCACTAAATTTTCTTTCAGTATTGTCAATGCAATTCCGTAGATTATAAGCATATTCATCAGAAAATTCACCTTGTTTCTAATCCAATAAGATAATAATATGTAAGCACATCCTACATAGGAAAAAATATATGTGATATACTTCATTAATGGAAATTAGAATTACATGTTGTGAAGGGAGACCAAACCTTTTTTGTCTATCCAATTTGAAGATAGGAACTGGGCCAACTTTGCTATTTCCTCGTATATGCAGGGACTTTCTATCACATATTTTCGGTAAGTCCACTCTCGGTTTGAGATTTTCTTTTGTATTTCCATGCACATTCATCACTGTGTTGGTGGACTTTTCAAACACATTCTTCTCAATGTGCATGACGTCTAAACAGTGTCGAATGAGGTGATTTTTCCAATAAGGCAACTCCCAGAAAATATTCTTCTTATGCTAGTTATGGTGTTCGCCAACTATCTGGCTCTGGAGGTAGACCATACAAATTTTTTGTTGTTTTTAGTGAATAGTGATGTACTTCGATATGGATGATCCATAGGAAGCAAATGTCAGTGGCAATCAAACCAGGATGTCTTCTGCCCATGCTCGAGTTGGAATGCTTTAGTGTTATCCAGACAATGAGGATATGCCAATCTCCCGTGCGTTGACCAACCTGACAGCATTCCGTAAGCAAGGAAATCACTAATAGTCCACATCAACACTACTTTCCTCTGAAAATTCTCAGCAGTAAAAACATCATACACTGTAATACCACTTTCCCACAGCTGATTCAATTCGTAAATCAGAGGTTGTAGAAATACATCAAGCGATCTTCATGGATGATCAGGCACTGGTACAAGGACTGTTAAAAATAAGAACTCAGGCTTCATACATAAGGTTGGTGGAAAATTATACGACATCCTAATCACCGACCAAACTGAATACGGTCTCCCATGTTTCCCAAATGGATGGAAGCCATATGTAGAAAGCCTAAGATATACATTCCTTGGTTCTTTGGTAAACTCGGGATATACTGATTGGAAATGTCTCCATGCCATTGCGTTTGAAGGGTGGGTTATCTCACCAGCTGATTTATGTTTTGCATGTCATCTCATTGGACCTGCTATGTACTCTGACTGATATAATCTTTTAAGCCTATATGCTAATGGCAAATACCATATCCTATTGTATGTGATTCGTGTCCTCCCACCAATATTCTGAAATCAAGGTTTACGACAAAAACGACGACACATCTCTTGGAATCCTCTCTCTAGAAGATTATGCAATTGTCTACACAAACATCTATCATCTGATATGGTAATCCGAGGCCAAATACCAATTTTTGGATCTCGTTGTATGATGTATCGTATGTATTATCTGCAGGAAGCAGTTTTCTAACGTGACCAGCAAATGTGTCGACACAGCTCTCCGGTAAAGTACTTGATCGATCTCCTCAGAGCTTCTTCTACCATGGTTAGTTGGGCCTGCTTAATCTGCTCGTGTCTGCAAACCAACAGGTGTTACACGTCTGGGTGAGTTTTGGATTAGTAGTACGTTTTGCTTCTTTGAACTTGCTTGGATAAGAATGTTTGGGCTACTCTGAAGTTTCTTTCTTATGGCAGGTCTTCTAACTTTTCTTTTTAAGGCAGATTTGAAGTTGCATTAATTGGTGATGTAAGTTCTTGGCTTAGATTGATTGGAGCTAAGGCGAGCTGATTCGTGTTTAGGTAGCTATCTTGAGGTAAGAGCATTTCTTCCTTCGCTTGCTTATTGAACACCATCTGTCTTGCCTCCTCTTCAAATTATCCTTTCTCTAACGCGTCAACCACTCTCAGTTCTCTTGCTGATTTTTCCGTAGGGTCCGGGTGGCTGGCATATCTAATCATAACGTTTGTGAGTTGACCCAATGCTAGATTCATTGGTGACTGGTTCAGTTGGCTCGCCTTGTGCTTCTTTTTGTTTAGCTTGGATATCAACTTGACCAGGAAGGCTTTGAGTAGCAACTTCTTGCTACATAAGCTCTTCTTTTTGGGGTTCATTACTCCTTGTTTTATCTAGAGTTAACAGAGGGTTAGTTGCTTTCTCTTTGATAACTTCTCTCCAAATCTTTTTTGGTTGATTAGGGATTTGAGTTGAGTATGATCTTTTGAAAGATGTTTCTTTCTTTGGCCCTATAGACAGGTTGGTTCTTTCTTTTCTCCTTTTATCAGTCTCAAAGTCTCTGCTTGATCTTAGATTTTCCGCTATCATAGCGCGAAGAGTTTTTCCACCTGGTTGGGGATCTCTGTGGCATGTAGCTTCTTTGTTCTCTTGGTGAAGAATCCCTTATCTCCTTAGCATATTTGTAATCTTTGCAATCTCTTCTTAGATGGTCGAGCTTGTTACAGATTCTGCAGTGATTCTCTAGTTTTTCATATATGAGGTAGATAGCTAGCTCTAATCTGGAGTTGAATTCTACTATTGTACTCTTTATTAGGGGAAGTAAACCATTGATACTGACTCTGACTCTCACAGAGATAGTAGAGATGTCAATGTCTTCAACGAAACCTATGTTTCCCCAATGCTTCTAATGATGGCTTCTGTCCATAAGTGAATCAGAAGGCCTTGGATTTGAATCCAGAATGGGATATGGGAGGGGAAGTCTTTTGCCAAGGCTTGTTCCCATCTCTACATCAAGATCATCCATTTGCCAAAGTGATAAGGTATGTTATCCAGGACTTTCTGCACATCTTTTTTCGAGAAAAACTGGAACTGCACCAAGCCATCTCCCAACTCATAACATATGGGTCTCATGTCTGCATTCCAATACTCAATAAGGAAGGGTATAAGTGCCCATGTCCTTTGCTCTTGAGGATTAGTCAGCCTTGCTATGAGGGTTAACGAGAACTTGTTTGAGAAATCTGTAGAGGTAAGCTCCGGGATCTTGATTTTTGGTGCTCTTGGTGGCGAGTGCTGGGGACATAAGCCTTTCCTTTTCTCTGAGTATATCAATCTTCTGGCCATTGAGACTCTCTGTGTTTCAGGAAGCACTCAAGAACTCGGGAAGAAGACAACAAGGAGTTTTAAAGAAGAAGGGAGCCAGTAGAGTATTTATCGAGGGAGCACTCAAAAAGGTTTGAGATCGGGGGGAAGGAAAGATAACCACTCACTAACCACCAAGGCGTCCGATATTCAGAGAGATGAAAAACTGAGGAGCTTTCCAAGTGAGAACAACCAAATATGGTGGATGCTGATGGTAAAACTTTACCAAAAAAGGGTGCTTCTCTTCCAAGTCTCTATTAGGGTAAAGGTGTTTGAAAAGATACTTACCCAAAATAGAAGACATGAACCTGAATTTGAATCTTAGGGATGCAGGTCAGAGAGTATTTTCAAATCTCGTATTTATTATAAATATTTCTCCTATTCCTATTTGAACATTATATCCTCCTTTTTAATATAAAGAAAACATAATTAATTTTCAATACATCATAAACATCTCATTACCACAAGCATTCCTTAAATTTCCAGTTTTTTTTGTCTTCAAAAAATTTTCTGTTTATCATTGAATCTGGTGTTAATTATTTTAGGTATTATACTAATTGTTATTATATATCAAGTTTTTACAAAATAAAAAAACAAATTTTTATGTTACAATAGAACCCAAATATATATATATATATATATATATATTTTCTTCAAACAAATATATAAATAATCAAATATTTGTTTATACTTCTACATTGAATTATAATTTTCATGATATCGGAGAGTTCTTAAAAGTTATGAATTGTGTTTTTATGTGTTTTTTAAACGTTTCAATTCACATATTTTAAAAAATACTATTTATGTGAAATGTTTGTTATCGATTGCCAAAAGTATGTGATTTTTTTTTCAACAAATAGATAAATTATTTTAATAAATGTGTACTATTATTTTCAAATGTGAAGTCAGTAAAATGATTATATAATATATTTTTATAAAACTTATGTTATTTTATTTGACATCTCAAAAAATTCACACAAGATTGATATTAGTTTTGGTGCTTTATGTATATTTTAAAATTTAATTTATAAATATAAAAATATAATTTTAAACTAAATAAATTAAAAAATTTATGTCCTCATGCATGTGCAGAAGAATCATCTAAATAGAAATTAGTTATATAAGCCTTTATATTTATTTCAAAAAATCTAGTTGAAATAAAATATTATGTTTAAAACTAATACTAATCTCTTATACAACTATTTCTGTGTAAACTCGTTCACAATTAATGTTATAATATACCTTATCAAAAAAAAATTATGTTTAGCTTTCGTTTTTTTATATAGTAGATTTTTATTATATTTATATATATTTAAGTTAAAACAAATCTTTATATATCTAAATTAAAAAAAACTAATAATATTATGTAGATTAAAATAATAATAATAATAATAAGATAAATAATATATAAAATCTTATCAAGAAATAAAAAATACATTTTCGTTATTATAAAAGATATGAATCTCTTAACACTATATATAGAGATGTTGACAGATTGTACTTAAATAAAGTTGAAGTTTTGGTAAAACTCATACTTAATTTTTTATATGAGTTGTATCTTATCGATATACATTTAAAATTTGTGAAAAGATATAAACATAATAATTATTTTTTAACATTCCACCCAAAAAATAATTATTACTTTAAAACATGTAAGTGTTTCCAAATATTGAAATTTGTTGCTTGTATAAACAATAAAATTATTACTTTTTCCAGGAAAATGTAAGAAATTAAAATATTAATATAATGTTATATGGTATATGTAAAACAGCAACGCATAGAAAAAATAATCTTAGAAAGAATTTAAGCTGCAGAAATATTCTAATTTAAAACACAATATTTTTTTATAAAATTATGGAATGAATATAATATTTATAAAAAGTTTGTACAAATATTTCTATGAATTAATTTACAGATAAATTAGTGTCAGTATAAATTAATTTTTTTTGAAGTGCTAATATTATTAAATTATAGAGGTTTAGTTGTATACCCTAACACATAACATGTAAATATATAGTTGTCATCTTGTATACAGTTTTTTGTCTTGTAATATTCTTTTTGACAATATTATAATCTATATTATATATATATATATACTTTTTTCTTTTCTAATTGCCAATTATTTGAAGGAATTTCTTTATTTGAATGAAAAGACCACAGCTGACCGCGAAATCATGACCTAGTGATCCCCAGACAGGTCACTGAATTGTTTTCAATACAAAAAGTAGACAAATATTCTTTTCTTGTTGTAATGAAAATAATTTTATTTTAAAAGCCTCTTCTTTTCCTTTTTTTTTTTGTTA
>OVAX01002779.1:0-12280 GCA_900406405.1 Lepidium africanum | reverse complement strand
TTTTCCTTTTTTTTTTTTTTGTTAAAGGGTTTCATTTTCTAAAGCCTCTTGATCAGTTTTACATTTTTTGGGGTGAGTGGACGTTTCTCACGTTTTTGCTTTAGCTACATGCAGGTCCCAATTAAGAATGCCTAAACTTCTCACTCTCTTTACAGATAATGTTTTCTTTTTTTTATTCTGAACCTAATAAATACCATTCATAAAACTTGATTTTGTTTGGTTATATATGTTACATCATGGAAAGTAGGGATAATATCAAAAGAAATAAACTCAAAGGAGCCAGAGATTATTGCAGTATTAGATAACATCTCATGGAAGTATGAACATCTTAAGAAACTTTTACTTGAAAATATACTATGACAACAGTATTAACTCTTACTTTTATATCTAATAGCCACAGACTAGGTGATATAATATTTACTTAGTTACGTGACTTGTTCATATATATTTTTGTCACTATTTGGATCAATAAGCTATGGTCAATTTTTCAAAATCCCTAACAATATCATGTGGGAGAAATACAAGTTCATGTAATCAAATTTAAACGTAAACGCACAGGTGACATTCAACTACTTACTTATCCTAAAAATATTATCTTTTTCTCTTGTTTATTTATCGTACCAACTTTAATAATATCTGTTTTCTTTTGGGCAAGTAATATCACCTAATATTTATAGGTTTATGATTCAAGTGTACAGTAGTAGTAAGCAGGATGGAAGTGTGTCCCTTCTTTTTGGTCAGAAAAGTGTGTCCATAACTCATAAATTAAATTAGTGTTTTCTATAGTTGGAAATTAACTAATAACGTTATTAATAAGTCCTAATTTTATGTCTGGATTCAGAATGAGTGGTGGCTTTGAGAACGAAACTATAATATATTTCGTGAAGAAGAGTGTTTAATCATGATAAAAAGGTAAACAAAAAGAGGATCAACTAAAATAAATAAAAACAATCAACGTGTGTACGTAAAGAATATTATAACGAAAAGTATATTCGCATAAAATGACCTTAGTAAAACAAGAGAGCAGCTGGAATAAATAAATTGTCGAAATGGTAGTGTACACCTAAGCAAATTGTTCATGTATACGAATTACTTCACTAAATTAAAGTTAAGTTTACACTCAAAAAAATACCATTATGTTATAGGAAAGTTATTTTTAGTCATGACAAAAAAAGTCAAGTGGTTAAATTTTTATTTTGTTGTTTTTTTATCAGAATTCAAATCCCAAAAAATCGTGTTATCACACGCGATTGTTAAAAGTCTAGGTGTTGGGTTATGGTCGGATAAAGAAAAATACAACTTTGTAAAATGAAAGTGGACATTATTTATTTGAAAAAAAAAAAAAAAAAGGCTACGACATAAAGAAGAGTTAGAAGGATTAAAGCAATCTAAATGCTTGGACGAGACTCGTTGGTGCTTGCACCAAATGGTTTTGGTCCAACGAAGGAACCAAGTATTAAGTGAAAATTAGTGTGTGGGGTCATCTAAGTTGGTTGAGATATGTAGTGGACTGTAACGAGCGGATCCTAATGTTGACAACTATCAATGATTGCTCTATCTAAGAATTACGAAACTGGTCTTTGCTAAATTGTATGGATTTTCAAATTTTTGATGCTCTCATTCAAATCTTACACCATTTGGAGGCTTTGTAACTCTATCATCTTCACTCCTACTATAACTATCTCCAAGACTGTCTCTTGCCATAAAAATCGATAAATACGGAGTGTATCATTTATCATGTATACCTACAAAAGGTAAGAAAACTTTTGGACATAAAGATTCGATATTTTTTAGAATATCTTTTTTTTTTTAGTGGTTTCTATATGGTGTAAAGTAGGAAAATGAAAATGTTTAGTGGAAGAAAAGCATCAGAAAAAATTGTTTCAACTATTTCGATCATAAAGCTTTAGAAAACTATTATCAATGTGGGTTCCAAACTCATGAAGTTTTACGTTGAGAGTCATAAAGAAAAACAATAAAATTAAGAATTTATATACTTAAAAAACTATAATGTAGAAGTGGTAAGAGACGAGAACAATAATAGAAGAACATCAAAAGTGGCAAACAAATGGGACCAACACTGAAACAACACGTGATGTTACAATTTTACTTCACTTCTCAATGATCAAGCATGCTTTCTCGTTTCACTGTGACATTCAGGACACATTATTTCTTTACAATTTTGCATTTGTGTCTACAAACTTACGTTTAAGTTAATCTTTTTGATATTTGTATTTTTAACATATACGATATAGTAAATATTATCTCTCTTTCTCAGGTTAAATTTTTACGTTTCTCTTGTAAATGTCAATTCGTAAACTACTCAAGCAACAGAACTTCGAAATAGATTAGAAATCGACACAATTGGCTAAATCATTCTGAAATACGATTTATTAAGCAATAATCTTTTCTTACAAAAAAACTATTCTCGTTGGGATTACTCTACTCGAGAAACCAACATAATCTATTTCAAACATAACTGAAAGACATGTTTTATTCAATGTTTTCTTTTCTACAAAAGACAAACACTTGTAGGTATTACTCTACCCTATAAACCAACATAAAACAATCTTCTATAGATAACCTAAACAATTCAATAGCTCTATAAAACTTCTCCCTAAGTTCTTAGAGAATTAGGTTTACAATTGTCATCCTTTTTATAGGCACAAGAGACCAACATCCCTTGCCCAAAAACCCCTCACAATTTCTCCTTATCAAAAAGAATATTTTCCTTTTTTCCCTTTTGATAAGATCTTCCAAATGTTCTTCTTGATCACAAAGTTGAATCTCCGAGAATCTCTAACAACCCAAGACTTCATCTCCAAGACTTGGATCACGTGACTTCATTAGGCACACCTACGAGACTTGCGTTCATGTCGTCTCACGTGACTTCATTAAATCTCTCATGTGACACACATCTTCAACACACATCTTCAATCTCCCTTTTTTTTGGTTTGATGTGCATCTCGAGCAATCAGGTTAACATTCTTGTTTTGCAACTTGAACAATCAGGTTCATGTTCTGCATCTCGAGCAATCATGTTCCTGTTTTGAATCAGGTTCCTGTTCTACACGTTCTTCCTGCTGTAATGCTCTCCCATAAGATATTTCTCCCCCATAATCAGACATCTAGATCCATCTACAGCGAAACTATCATCTCCCCCTGCTTGAGCAAGACAAAAATAAACAAGTTTCCGTCTAATCGCTAGGATTGACCGATTAGTGTATCAAGTTACATAAACCCACCCATGAATCAAAACAATCAAATGCAACTCTATCACCAATGAGATTAAGCATGACATACTTTTTCAACAGACGTTTGTTTATCAATCAAACTCGTGAGTGACCCAGAATCATAGTCAACCATGTGAACAATTCCATTTTAACTTTCAAAAATCATAATAAGATACAAAAATACATTTTGCTGAGATTGATCATCCACAGAGAACCCATATTCCGCAAAGCCTAGCATGCACCTTACTTTTAGACATACGATCAGAATCAAGACTTGTGGCTAGACTTTCACACTAGCATGCCTTCATCATAAGCCTTTTTCAAAACGTTGAGGATATTAAACAGATCATGCAGCTGGAATTTCCTTTGGAGAGTCATATACAGTCACAATTGTATACTTAGATTATGTAGGTATCCTTCTCGATCATATGACTGTTGCAACATCACAAGTACGGTATAATCATCATCTTTCATAAAACTGAATCAAAGATATCACTTGATTTCTTAACCTATTGATTTAGATATTCCACACATCACTGAAATTTGTGTAATGAGTATCACTTGACTTCTCAATTCAAATGCACTTGCTCTCCTCAGCTGTTTGACCTCTTTCTCCTAACAATTAATATCTCAGCTCAAAGATCATCTTGTGACGACATGATAGGCAACTATTTTCCACTTGATCGATCAAAACTGATATCTATCTGCTTTTCAAGTGTCTGCCATTCTTTTCCAGAAACAAGCTCATGTCTCAAATCAGCTCAAGAAAACCTCAAAACATCATTTAGTACTCATAAATCCCAATTGCAGTTCTCAATTCCACAAAACGATTATAAGCAAGAGGTTTAGTAAATAAATCAGCCAGTTGATATTCAGTGTTCACATGATCAATCACAACCAGTTTCTCCTGAACAAGTTCACAAATAAAATGATGACGAGTGTCAATATGCTTAGTTCAAGAATGTTGCACAAGATTCTTAACAATGCTAATGGCACTTTGATTATCACAATAAACAAGCAAGGGTTCATAAATTGTACCGTAGTCAGCAGACATCTGCTTTATCCAGAGAAGTTGAGTACAACAGCTTCCCAATGCAATGTATTCAGCTTCTGTTATTGAAAAAGAAACACAGTTATGTTTCTTACTGAACCAGGCAATCAAATTGTTTCCCATGAAGAAACATCCACCACTTGTGCTTTTGCGATCATCAAAATATCCTGCCCAAACTGCATCGTAGTACCCTATCAAGCTTGTCGTCGTATCCTTTGCGTAGAACATCCAAAGATTCTGAGTTTCGCTCACATACTTCAGAATACGTTTAGCTGCTTAAAGATGACTTTCTTTAGGGTCTACTTGAAATCTTGCACACACTCCCACTGAGTAACAAATATCTAGTCGACTCGCAGTCAAGTACAACATACCTCAAATCAAGCTTCTGTAAGCTGTAGCATCTACAGACTTTCCTGATTCATCTTTGGAGAGTTTTTCGTTTGTTCCCATAGGTATCTTTGCCATCTTACTGGATTTCATCCCAAACTTCTGAATCAGATTCTTTGCATACGTGCTTTGATTCACAAAAATACCATCAACGGTGTGTTTAACTTGCAAACCCAAAAAGTAAGTGAATTCACCATTCATACTCATCTCAAATTCTTGAGTCATGATTTTCAACAAACTTTTCAACCATCGTCTGATTGGTAGACCCAAACACTATATCATCAACATAGATCTCCACCACTATGAATTCTTCAGCATTGTTTAGAGTAAACAATGTTTTGTTCACACGTCCACGTGTATACCCATGCTCAATCAAAAATGTGGCTAGACGATCATACCAAGCTCTCGGTGCCTGTTTGAGTCCATACAGAGCCTTGTTGAGCTTGTAAACATAATCAGGATACTCTAGATCTTTGAACCCTTTGGGTTGTTCAACATACACTTCTTCTTGAAGAAATCCATTTAGAAAAGGACTCTTAACATCCATCTGATATAGTTTGAAGCCCATCTTGCAAGCCATTCCAAACAGAAACCTTATAAACTCCAAATGAGCTACTGGTACAAACATCTCCTCAAAATCAACCCCTTCAACTTGTGAGTAACCTTGAGCAACCAGTCGTGACTTGTTCCTAACAACATTCCCATCCTTGTCAATCTTGTTATTGAAGATCCATAGTTCCAACAACATTGATATCTTTAGGACGACATACAAGAATCCACACATTCAACTGTGCAAAGTTTGACAGCTCCTCTTGCATAGATGCAATCCAAAACTTATCCAATAGAGCTTCTTTGTATGTCTTGGGTTCAATCTTTGACACAAAATAAGCATACTCAATTACATCAACAGCTTCTTGATTATGTGCCATGAAAGCGATAAAAGTTGCATTCCTAGCAAGTTGTTTGAAATCAATTTTCTTTCCTTGAATTATTCTTCCCCTGAATCTCACATATAACATAGTTGGAGGAGTGATTCTGATGTACTTGAGGAGGAACAGCAATCAGATCTGAAGCATGAACATCGGAAATAGATTCTTCAAGCTGTTGAGGCTCATCATTCTCATCAGATGGTTGAAGTGTCAGCCAAAACGTGGAAGCATCATCAAAGACCACGTTCACAGTCTCTTGAACTGTCAAAGTACGACGATTGTATACTCTGAATGTTGTACTTGAACTCGAGTAGCCAAGGAACATACCATCATCACTCCAAGAATCAAAATTTTCAGGATGATCCTTATCATTCATAATGTAGCAAACGCATCCAAACATGTGAAAGTAATGTACTATCGGAGTTTTACCCTTCCACAACTCATAAGATGTCTTTGTAGTTCCTTTGTGCATGTACACACGATTGATAATGTAGCAAGCAGTGTTAACAGCCTCTGCCCAGAAGTGTTTAGGTGCATTACTTCCACACAACATTGTTATGGCCATCTCTTGCAATGTTCTGTTTTTGCGCTCAACAACACCATTCTGCTGTGGTGTTCTTGGTGCAGAGAACTGATGATCAATACCTTGTTCAGAACAAAAACGTTTGAATAAATCATTCTCAAATTCTCCACCATGATTGCTTCTGATAGACTTGATACCATGTCGTTCATTCTTAAGTTGAAGCACCATAATCTTGAAACTGTCTAAAGATTCACTTTTTTCTCGAAGAAAACGCACCCATGTGTATCTGCTGAAATCATCAACCAAAACAAAAATGTACTTTTTCCCAGCAATGCTATTGACTTGAATAGAACCCATCAGATCAATATGAACAAGTTCCAACAGACCCTTGGACTTAACATCCAGAACAGGCTTGTGTTGAGTCTTGACCTATTTTCCCATGCTACAAGGACCACATACAAACTGCTGATCTTTGTCAAGCTTTGGCAACCCTCTAATGATCTCTTTGTTTGATAATGTCGCCATAGTCCAAAAAGTTATGTGACCTAGACATTGATGCCAAATCTGAGTTTTACTTTCTGCACTAGCAACCAAGCATTGGGAACCGGGAACCCACATATAGCAATCATTTCTTGTACGAACACCCTCTAAATGGATAGTACCTTTCTCATTAACAGCTCGACATTCTGTTCTTGTATATGTAACATCCAATCCTATATCACACAACTGACCGATGCTAATCAGATTTTCTTTCAGACCATCAACAAAGAAAATATTACAAAGTTTATGTTCCGATGAACTGCCCATAATCCCTTTACCACAAATTTTTCTTTCAGCACCATCCCCAAACGTCACTTTTCCAGCTGTGACAGTCTCAAGCTTGTGTAGAAAAGCTTGTCCTCTTGTCATTTTTCTTGAGCAGCCACTATCAAAGTACCACTTGCTCAGTGAGTTACCCTTATCACTCTTCTCAGCTGTGAAAGCTACTTGGCAAAACAAATCCATTTTCATAACCCAAATCTGATGTATGTATTTACCGTTGAAGGTAAACTTTCGTTGTTTCTAAATTCTCCGAACCCTAGACTGAAATTTGTAACATTGATATCTATATGCCCTTCTTTGTCACAATACCAACACTCAACTGGATGACCCCAATGTGATCCATAATACTGAGTCTTCTCAGGTTTCCAACCTAGACCAGCTTGTTGTTAATGTTGATGTCGTTTTCCACCTTTTGTTGTAAAAGTTTGAACTAATCTACATTCTCTGATGAACCAGTAGCCTTTACAGACTTCATCTCTGCGGATTCCTTCGTCTTATAGCCCAATCCAGGACTTGCATTAGTCATCCTTCCAATAGTTAACAGATAGTCTAAATCCTTTGTTCCTTTGGACAACATCTTGATTTTTGCTTCACCTGCTCAAACAATATGTTTTCTAGATCAGTATTCTTAGCTTTGCCATCCTTGAGATCATTCTCAGCTTGTTGCAATTTATCTATAGTGACCTATTTTTTTGCCATCAGACGTTTATTTTCATCTTGAGTTTTAACCCAAGAAGTCACCAACATTTCCATCTGATCTTCTAGAGTCATATCAAGATCATCATCAGATTCTAACTCGTTTACATCAGCATCTTGGTGTTTGGTAGGAATCTGATTCTCATCAGCCTTCTGACTTTCATGAACAAGGTCAGCGTTTTCATCTTCTTCCTCATTGTCACTCATTTCCACAATTCCAAGATGAGCTACAAAGTTGTTCAGAATGTTACCATCCTCATCACTGTCACTATCAGTATCACTCAGAGTTGTGATTGCTGATTTTTCACTAAATTTATACAGGCATTCGTTCTTGGTATGTCCATAACCTTTACACTTGTAACATTGTATAGTCATCTTCCTCTTGGCTGATGGAAATTTAGATTTAAAGTGTATGTAACCTTGACATTCAATACACTGTTTGTCAACTTTGTAGTTATCTCTATCAGCTGCTGGTTTAGCAGGCACCTGGTATTCCTTCCATTTTTCACTTTCTGCTTTCCGAAGAAACTTTTTCACAAATAGTCCAACTTGCTCTTTGAGATTTTCAACTGACTCCTTTTTATGAGCTATTTTTTCAGATACAAGAGCATTACTCTTACCTTTGGTTGTCTCTTCCTTCGGTGAGATCTGAAGCCCATACGCTTGCATCATACCACCAACCTGATCATATCTCATTGTGTCAGAGTTCTGAGACACTTTTAGAGCTGATCGATGACCATGAAACTTAGGTGGAAGACATCTTAGGAATTTTTTGACCTGTTTCTTGTCCTTATACGTTTTTCCCAAGATTAAAGCTTCGTGTGCTAGGGCTGACAGCTTGTTATTGAATTCTGCAATAGTTTCATCTTCTCCCATAGTCAAGTTCTCGAATCTTGAAGCCAAGATGTCAATCCGAGTTCTTTTTCACACTACTGGTACCTTCAAATCCTACTTCAAGAATATCCCATGCTTCTTTAGCGCTCATGCAACCTTAAACTCTCTTAAACTGATTATTGTGCAGAGAGCTGAAAATAGCTGACAAATCTTTGGAATTCCATTTAACATACGACTTCTCTTCTGCACTCCACTGTTTCCTCGGTTTTGGTACAAAGTTACCATCTGCATCTTTAACAACAGGATGTTCCCAACTTTCTTTAACCGCAAGCAACACATCAAAATTAATTCCCTGTATATGCTGAGCCATCTGGAATTTCCAATGTCCATAGTTGTCTGGATTCAACTTTAGAGTTTTAGCAACGACAACCAATTGTTGCTGCGAATTGTCCATCTCGCCCTCAGGATCTAACACCTGTAAACAATAACAAATGTTATGCGATGAACCACTCTGATACCAATTGTAAATGTCAATTCGCAAACTACTCAAGCAACAGAACTTCGAAATAGACTAGAAATCGACAAAACTGGCTAGATCACTTTGAAATACGATTTATTAAGCAATAATCTTTTCTTACAAAAAAACTATTCTCGTTGGGATTACTCTACTCGAGAAACCAACCTAAATCTATTTCAAACATAACCGAAAGACTTGTTTTATTCAATGTTTTATTTTCTACAAAATACAAACACTTGTTAGTATTACTCTATCCTAGAAATCAACCTAAAACGATCTTCTATCGATAACCTAAACAATTCACTAGCTCTCTAAAACTTCTCCCTAAGTTCTTAGAGAATTAATTTTACAATTGTCATCCCTTTTATAGGCACAAGAGACCAACATCCCTTGCCCTAAAACCCCTCACAAGTTCTCCTTATCAAAAAAGGATATTTTCCTTTTTTCCCTCTTGATAAGATCTTCCAAATATTCTCCTTGATCACCAAGTTGAATCTTCGAGAATCTCTAACAACCCAGGACTTCCTCTCCAAGACTTGGATCACGTGACTTCATTAGGCACACCTACGAGACTTGTGTTCATGTCGTCTCACGTGACTTCATTAAATCTCTCACGTGACATACATCTTCATCTATATATATATATATATATATATATATATATTGTTGTATACCACTAATATAATTGAAACTAGAATGCATGTGATACTTGGATACACTTGCCATTTTTCCTTCTTATGATGTATGTATTGTAAAACTCCTATAGTTACCCCAGAATAATATAACTATCGCACTGTACTTCTAATTAGCAATTATAACACTTATAAATTATAATTATTTATTTCATATGATTCAATTATATTTTACCAGATCCAGAAGATTTTATTTATCTAACTCATTTAATACATCTTTTCCATATAACTTATATATTATCTGATTTTGAAAGGTATTACATGTGTTTTTGTACATATAGGGGTAGGATGGCCTTTGTCTCCTAGAAGTCTAATTAAAAAATTATGCCGAGTTTTCTTCAATTTGGTGGTTAGGATGATTCAACTAATGATTCTCGTATCAGAGTTTGATCTCTCTCCACTACGAGAATTAGATTATAAAAGGTTTTAGGGAGTAAATTTTACTCTATAGATCAAAAAATTTTGATCGAATTGTTAACAAAAAAACAAGAAAAAACTTATAAAATATTGGGTAAAATCATCCAATATTTTAACATACGCAAAATACATTAAAGTACACAAAATACATTTGTATATGATACACTCTGATTCTAAATAAAATAAAATATATCATTTACTGAGACCAAATTTTTGTCTAATTTTATTGGTTTCCAATTCAAAATAAATTAGTGATGAGTGAAGTGACTCAAGATGTGGGTGAGAAACAATTCAAATACATTATCTACGAAATACTTAAAAAAAAGTAATTAACATTACATTGGATCAACCTTTAACTCAAATATCATGTTAAAAATTATAGATTTCTAATTCAAAACTAATTAATAATAAAACCAATAAATTTTATATATTAATTAAGTATCATACACCTTAAATTTTTTCCTGATGTGTGATATGTATATTTAAGTGATAAAACTTAATATATGTTATCTTGTAACCAAACGCATATCCCTAATAATAACCAGATTGTAATAAAACATACATCTATATATAACATCGCTTTTCAAACATTAAAATCTAAAGAAAAAAATAACGAGGTAACTTAAAGAGATTCATATATTTATTAATTATATATTATACTACTTTTTTAGTGAAAGTAATTACACAGTCTACTTCCCAGTATCTGTAAAATTTTGAGTGTATATATGTGGAGGAGCTCATCACAAAGTTAAATATGCCTCTTGTTTTTTCTTAAGTATCTTGATTCTTATCATAAGAACCAGAAAAATAAAAACAAATTCTTAAGAAACATGAAAACACTTAGCAGCTCTGTGGGTAAGATCCAAGCGCAATTCTCGATCAATCTCATCTTCAGATGCATCAGAGTTCTCATCAACAGATCTATATCTTTCTTATTTTATTAAACAATTTCCTCTCAAATTTCACTCTCTTAAAATTATATATATATATATACATATCTTTTTTTCCTGTTTTTATATCTTGAGTGTTAGTAAGAGGTTATATGAGATTTTCCCGACAAGTGAATTCAGACATATCGGAAACAAAATGTCAAGAAAGCCATGTTGTGTCGGAGAAGGGCTGAAGAAAGGGGCTTGGACCACCGATGAGGACAAGAAACTCATCTCTTACATCCACAAGCACGGTGAAGGAGGCTGGCGTGACATTCCCCAAAAAGCTGGTTTATATTTACACAAATCTATACATGTTTTCTTGTATTCTTTGGTAGTAATTAAATGTTACATATATATATACGTATTTGATTAGGGTTGCAGCGATGTGGAAAGAGTTGTAGACTGCGATGGACTAATTACCTTAAACCTGAGATCAAAAGAGGCGAATTTAGTTCAGAGGAAGAGCAGATTATCATCATGCTTCATGCTTCTCGTGGCAACAAGTGTGTTTTTATATATTTATGTTCAATGAAATGCATATATATAAAGGTTTCATGATATTCTATATTATTTTGAAGACATATATGATCATCCTTTTAATCATGTCTTGGTCTATATTATTTTCTTTATAGGTGGTCGGTCATAGCAAGACATTTACCTAGAAGGACAGATAACGAGATCAAGAATTACTGGAATACTCATCTGAAGAAACGTTTGATCGAACAGGGTATTGATCCCGTGACTCACAAACCTCTAGCTGCTAATTCCAAGTCTTTGGTCACTGAGGACTTAAATTCCCTTAATGGGTCTAGTTCCGAAAAGCAGTACTTTCGGTCTAGCTCAATGCCTTCACTGTCTCAGCCTCCGACCTCCAGTTTCCACACGGTTTCCGAGGTTAGAAACAATGATGGGACACCAGTTTCGGGTGGTTCCTTAAGTTGCAAGAAACGTTTCAAGAAATCTAGTTCTACATCAAGGCTATTGAACAAAGTTGCAGCTAAGGCAACTTCCATCAAAGATATATTGTCAGCTTCCATGGGAGGTAGTTTAAATGCTACTGCTATATCAAATGCAAGCTTTTTCAATGGCTTTTCTGAGCAGGTTCGAAATGAAGAGAATAGTTGTAATGCATCGCTCACAAATACTCCCTCTGAATACGATCCTTTTTCTCAGTCAGCGTTATATCCTGAGAATGAGATCATTGCTGCTTTTGATCTCTCCATAGACCAGAATTACGATTTCTCACA
>OVAX01002778.1:0-25894 GCA_900406405.1 Lepidium africanum | reverse complement strand
ATCTCGATTATACGTCTTCATATGTATACACAGTAGGATTTATTTCAGGACATTCCCAACATGTCCCACACCTTTACATCGCGAACAAGTCGTCACTTTCCTTGGGCGTTTTGCCTCTAATGAGCACTCAAACCAACCTTTCAACCATAAGTTCTTTGGCGTACCAGGTTGGTTACATACAATAGGAGGTAAGCAAACTTCACTAGCCACCTCTTCAGGTATTGGAAGTGCTGCATCTCTTGGCATACCATATTTGGCGTATGCATGGTACAAGTAACTTGTGTAATAGTAAGGATCTGTGAGCTCGATATTCAAACGCTGCCATGCTTCTACTATGGCTAAGGCGTGCACACAAGGCATTTATCCACGTCAAACCTTTTGCAAGAACATGTTTTTTCCGTCAAATTAACCAAATGTGAGGAGGCTGAGCACGTAACAATAGCTTGATGCTCATCAATGTTTTGCACTTTGTACTGTGTTGCTTCGAGGAGTCTAATCTGCATGGTCAAAAAAAAAGAAACAGTTATGTCTACTATAGTCTACCAAAGTTTAGCAAACTCTACTACACATTTTCCAAGATCTACTAAACTCCACCAAACTCTACCACACAGACATCCAAGATCTACTAAACTCTACCAAACTCAACAACAAAGATATCCAAGATCTACTAAACTCTACCAAACTCTACTACGTTGCATCCAAGATCTACTAAACTCTACCAAACTCTACTACATAGATATCTAAGATCTACTAAACTCCACCAAACTCTACCAAGCCATACCTTTAGAAGTTTTTCGATTGTTGTAGTGATAATGGTTGTTGTTGCTGCTGCCTTTGCCCTCCTCTTCGCGAACCACCTTGTTAACATTGCCCTAATGGCATCTATAAGCTGCACAATAGAGAAAGTTCACGCTTCAGTTAACGAATAATTGATTGATTTTGCTATATTTGACTAGGTGAAGTTGTATCTATTCCCTGGAAAATGTGCATGATTCAACAAACGAACATATGCCCTAAGCAAATACTCATACAACCTTCAATTTAGTCTCTCTATTTGGCCAAAGATCACATTAAACTCGTCACAACTATATGCAGTTGTAGCCTTCTTAAACCGCTTAAAGGACTCTTCTCCTTTGAAATTGGACAAAACATTTTTCCGTAGATGGTAAGTGCGAACCCCAAGAGCGGCAAGCGGATACACTTTTTTATTGCTTTGACTATTGATCTATACCTATTTGAAATGATGGCCAATTCTTGATCATCCAGAATAACGCGGTTGAGTTGTCTAAAAAACATTCCCAAGATTCATTATTTTCGGTATCAACCACACGAAAATCCATAAGGAAAATGTTGAAATTTTCGTCTTGAGAAGAGTCCCTTTATATTTTCCTTGTAAAAATGTTCCATCCACAACAATAACCTTCCTCATATATGGAAATCCTCTGATGCCTGCATCGAATGCAAGGAATAGAAACTTGAACCTATCATCTCCATCTACTTCCAGCTTGACAAGTGTTCCTGGATTTGCTCGTCTAATCATATACAAATACGAGGGAAGTTCAAATCTATTCTTTGAAGTTCCCATAACTAGATCTCGAGCTTCCCTTAAAGTACGATGTACCTTCTAGTACTTCATTTGTACAAGGTTTAAACAAAAAACCGAAGTTATATCAAACCTAATTAAACCAAGGTCAACCAAACTCTACCACATTCTACTATGCATCTATACCAAACTCAACCAAACTCTACTAAAGTCTACCAACAGTCTACCGAAGTCTACCAAAGTCTGCCACCTATAGTTTAGCTATGCCAAAGTTAACATAAAGGAATTGTACCTTCAAACCGAAACATTTGTTCAGTGATTCAGCGACATGAGCAGGTAGAACAGAAGGCCCAAAACCACCAACAAAATCCAAGTATAAACGACCAAGAATATCGGGCGTTGCTTGATGTGCCCGATATGACCTCTCCGTAACTGAGCAAGTGTGTTCTCCACAATATATCTGGATATAGACATACGTACTCTCAAGATCTTGGCGTGAAGCACGGACTCTCCACGTGCAGTTTGGAACCCAACATCTCACAACCAATAACATCCTCGATGATGATACGACATCGAAGCCAAACCTATGTAAAACAGAATATGTCTTCAACCTTGACTCAAGATCGTCTTTTGTGGGAGTATTCATCATTATTTGTCCATCAGCTAATTGAAGTGACCTCATTTCGATGTTTAAGTACTCATCATTAAATGTCAAATCTCTTTTCTTAGGAGGAAGATTTTTTCTATATTCTTCTTTGCACTTCCTCTGAACACTTATGAAGTCTTCATCATCAGAGCTTGCACCATCTACATCCTCGCACTAGTCAAATCTCATTTCCGCTTCCTCATCGTAGTCAACATGTTCCTTTTCTTGTTTGAAAGTCTGCCTAACTCTATCACACATTAAAGTAACTCTACCACACGTTGAATTAACTCTACCAAACATTGAATCAAATGGTTCAAAGGAAGGCTCACATTTAGGCTCAAATCTTGCACATTCTTCCACTGGAACATGAGTTCTCCTTAAAATCCCCACACAAAGACGAATTGACTATTTTCAAAATTGTTGCATATACCCACACAATCGCCTCTCATTGGTCACGAAGATCAGATGTGTATCTTGTGGTAGTGCATGCATGAGTTCATTTGATATGTAACTCAATTTTACCTTGTAGATCTATTGGTTTTAGATCGAAATCTTCATGCATCATCCTCACAAACTCATCATAACGCACATCTTCACACAAGTTCATGATTTTACAACCATGAGAACTATCTACCAGAAAGATCCAATGATTTTGGTCGAATTTCCAACTCCCACAAACTAAAATGATTTGATCCATAGATCCACAACCAAGGAAAAGAAGCTAAAAGATATGGAATAAGGTAAAAGCAACAATGGTGATTTGTGTTTCAATGGTGTTTAGCTGCAGTGAGTTGGCGAGAAAGAAGGTAGGTGATGCAATTATTAAGGGATAAAATCATCATTCTACAAACTAGGTTAAATGAGTCAACTCTGCCAAACTCTACTAAACTAGCGTTGCTAACTCGACCAAACTCTACCACACTATCAAATAAAACTCTACCAAACTCTACCACACGGTGGACGAGCTCAACCAAACTCTACCATAAAACTCTACCAAACTTTACTACACTAGCGTTGTTAATTCGACCAAACTCTACCACACTATTAAATAAAACTCTACCACATGGTGGACTAGCTCAACCAAACGCTACTAGATAACTCTACCAAACTCTACTACACTAGCATTGCTAACTCCACTAAACTCTACTACAAAGGGTCCAAAGTCTACCAAAATCTACCACACTGAAAAAACTTCAAACACTTAGTCCCCACCAAAATGACTTCCTAATTACAGAAAGTTAGTATAGTTTTTATTCGACAGTCCTTTGTGAAGGTGAATTATGGTGTGGTTGACTTTGGTGGAGCTTGGTTGAGCTTATGCTGACGTGGTGGCAGATCTACGCGATTGGCGCGCGCTGACATGACACAATTCATTAATGACATTTTCATTATTACGTTTTTCTTTACACATCTTAAAAGGGCAAAATGACATTTAAGAAAAAAGAGTATTTGAGTCATTTATGATAATTATAGACTATTTAAGTCATTACCCTATAATTCTACACTACTTGAGTAAATCACCCAAAGAATAATAATAAATGAAATTGTATCTCAAAAAAAAAATCAAAAGAAATACATTATACATGAATTTAAAGGCATTTGTTGGACCCATTAACAATACATAAAATAAAATCAGTACTCAAAAAACACCATAACGTGAGGTATAAACAAGAAATACGTTATTCATGTAATTACTCTTACTAATTTATTTGATACACACAATTTTTTTTATGGAGATTTTAAAGTCTCCTCATATACCAAGTTAGACAATAAAATCAATCTTATAAAACACAAATTAATTACTAAGAATAATGACAAATTTGATCCACTACGTTATCTTAATTTCATACAAATATAACTTCTTATTCTTTTTTCTTATAAATAGATTATTTGGTCATTCCAAATGATCTTTGCCACTCACTACAAATTTAGTCTCTCAAAATCTCACCAAAAAAACAAGATGGAAACCTCCCACCTCTCTTTCTTGAACTGAAAGCATGACAGAATTTTCAACATATCATTTTTAAAATGAACTCTGTTCTCATGGTGCCACCTCATCACATAATTATTAAAACATAAATTTTCTAATTTGTTTAATTTAATTTTTAATCTCTAATAATATGTTAAGGCAATTAATGCCATAAACTATATAACTATCACAAGATACAATTACATAAGTTTTAATTTATTACTTTTATTTGCATCTTTTACATTTTAGTAATGATTTTTGATCTACTATATTAATTTCTCTGGGTATAGTGAAATTTTACCAATAAATAATTTGGTAATACATTATCAATGCAATGATTCACTACAATTAAGTTTTTCGTAACATTATATTTCAAAACATACAACTGATTATTTGGTCCTTTAATAATAAACTTATGTAATTACATCCTTATAATTTATTAAAAAAAAAACAGAGCTCTAAATATTCAGAAAATAAAGAAATAAATAATAGGAGAAGTAATTATAATTCACTTTAAAATAGAAATTGAAGAAGAGGTAGTGAGTTTTTGTATTAAACTCATGTAATTATGTAAAGAATGAAGAGATGATAGATTTTACAGTTTCCCATAACATTAAAGTTTNAGATGATAGATTTTACAGTTTCCCATAACATTAAAGTTTTAGTAGCGAAAGAATGTGGTATTGACAATTTTGCTCAAAATAAATAAATAAAAGATGAAATTATTTTAGTTATATTGATACAGGAAAAGAGGAGACATTCAAAAGATAGAGTTTTCTAATTTTATTCCATTTGAAATGCGGTAGAATTTTTTGACATGTGATTGCAAGACTGTTGTGATTTTGGGAGGCATGTAATGTTAAGAAAGACGATAAGCTTATGAATATCGATATATGACTCATCGATCATATATTGTCGATTTCTTGCAGTTTATGTACACCAAACTTATAAATTTAGAAGATAATCCTTTATATATTTTCTCATGATGTTTATACAATACTTCATTCGTGTTTACCAACTAAATGCATTCAAAAATCACTTGAAATAAGGAACAACTAATTATGTCTTCAGAAGTTTCAATGTAATTCAATATAAGTTTCAGTTGAAACTATGTAACTCGATTATAATTACAACAAAATCCGCCCGAAGGGCGGGTCATCAACTAGTAACAAATATAGTTGATAATAAGATAATTGTTTAATGAGAGAGTTAGATGACAAAATATCAGAAAGGGTAGCGGTTAAACTAAAGAAATGATAGCAGTTAAACTTAAGAAAGGATAGTGGTTCAACTAAAAAGGAAACTGGTATAAGTGTTAACTAAGATATATAAGAAACGTTAAAATTTTAAATTTGCAAAATCCAAAATTTAGACATGATTTGACAAAAAATAAGAAAGATAAGAAAAATGTTAAAACAATTATTTGGATGAAAAATAATAAAAAATAAGTTACCAGCTAAATATGCAATAAGTTAGCAAAGACGAAATGGCTAACACCACTAATGAATTAGGGGATATTGGTTTCTTATAATTACGATTTCTTGGAAATTTAGATGCTAAATACGAATATAACGCCTACATGGATTTCAGTGGTAACTTAAGAATAAACTTAATCTACTATTAATGTAGCTCAAGTATTCTTAGACAATGCCTTCAAATTCCACGACTGTCCAAGAACCATTGTAAGTGACAGAGATTCGGCTTTCCTTAGTGATTTTTGGCAAGAGTTGTTCAAATTCCAGGGTGTTGCTTTGAACTTTTCTAGTGATTACCATCCACAAAGTTATGGCCAAACCAAAGTTGTTAATCGAGGATTGGAATCATACTTGCAGTGCATGACAAGTGATCGTCCTCACGTATGGAGTAAATGGCTGCCACTTACAGAGTATTGATATAACACTAATTTTCACACATCTACCTAAATAACTCCTTATGAAGCAATGTATGAACAAACACCTCCTATTCACTTACATTATCTTCCCGAAGAATCTAAAGTTGCAGTGGTTGCTCAAAGTCTTCAGAACCGTAAGAATATGTTGTTACTCTTGAAATTTCATTTGATGTGTGCCCAATATCACATGAAACATAATGCAGACTTATATAGAACCAAAGAGACTTTGAGATAAGCGACTATGTTTATGTGAAACTACAACCATATCGGCAACTGTCTGTTGGTGATGTGATCCAATCAAAAACTGGGTCCGAAGTACTACGGTCCTTATAAAATCATTGACAGATGTGGTAAGGTTGCATACAAGCTTGATTTGTTTTCTTCGTCTCATATCCATCCTAGATTTCATGTGTCTCAACTCAAGGTTTTGGTTGGTGATGTTCGTATTTCTAATCCCTTCCTTCTGTGGTTTCGGATGTCATGCTTAAAACAATAGTATGAGTTTTAGAAAGGAAAATGGTCCAAAGACAAGGTTGATTAGTAATAATGGTGATGGTGAAATGGTCTTACTGTTCTGAAAAAGAGGTGACTTGGGAACTATAGTTTGATTTGCAACTTCGGTTTTTGAAATTTGAATTTTGAGGACAATGTTCTTTTGGCGGTTGGGGAGGGGGCTATTATAGGATTATCTTCTATAACTTAACATATTGTGTTGGAGGTAAATTGTACAATTACTTGGTAAAGAAGAAATAGAGTTTTGGTGCCTAGAAGTTGTTACGATTCATGAAGATTCACCTCCATCTTATCTTTTACTTTTCTTTTAGTTTTTTTTTCTTTATGTGATTAGGCAATCTCCAACCCAACATTAAAACACTATTTTAGTGTTGGATTATGTGTTTTTTCTCTCCAACCCAGCTGTAAAAATTACACTAAAATAGTGTAGTGTGATTCTTTTTTAGCTACGGTATTATACCAAATATAATGTAGTACTGTTCAAAATTCTAAAAATTAAAATATTAGTATTTTTTGTTTTATGAACGTAAAAGGTAAAGAGAGAAAGTCCAACGAACTGACATTTTGAATTTTTTTGCATTATAATATTAATTCTACTTTTTGTTTTATGTTTTCTTGTGGCAAAACGGGTCTACACTCTTCATTTATTAATATTATATAATAAAAATAATTTTAATTTAATAATATAATAATATATTCCGGAACTTGTAGTGTTATATTCTGTGTTAGTGATTGGAGAGGAAAAATATTTTAGTGCAAAAATTACACCAAATATGGTGTAATATCAACACAAAAATTTATTGTGATTGGAAATGCCTTTAGAGCATTGTATTGCATGATTTTCACAAGAGACTCTCATAAAAAACTAAAATAATAAATAATAAAAATTAAATAATAAACTAAGGGTGGGAATTCTAAGAATTTTGAAAGATTTTTTTAATAAAAATTTACTATTTAATATTTTTATTATTATTTTTGATGAGAGACTCTTGTGAAAAACTTGTAATACAAATGTTCTTACGTTCTCTTTGTTTCTTATATAAGGCACTTTTTAGGCCTAGATTTACATCCACAATAATTTTTCAAGTTATTTTGTGTCTTTTTAGTTCTTAGAATAATTTTCCTAAATCATGTATTGTGAGTTAGTGCTTCTAAACATTTATTTTTTGTGCAAGTGGTATTTACTACCACTAGGTGGTAAGTTCACTAAAGACAGACGTAATTGCACATCCTGGAATTAAGTCCTACCGGCTACATTATGTAGGAACTTGGCTAATAGGCCAGCAGTTGTTGCCCAATATTAACAAAAAAAAACCTTTATTTCTTGTGACTATTGCTTGGACAATTATCTTAATAAAGTACTTCTTTTCTTACTCAATTATTTTTTTAATTTGTTTCCTTCATCATTTCACTATACAAAATAAGTATTGAGAATCCTCGAGAAGAAATCCTAAACAGAAAACCACAACATTTTGACAAATCTATATATATATATATATATACACACTAAAAGTATTAATTTGTAACATACTAGACCATCCACATAACCAGATTAACCAAACTAAGTCTTAAACTTCTCACGTCCTCTTTTGAAATTTCTTAAATTTCCATGTCAGCAGCGTTTAAGCAATTATTTTCCCTCTCCTCCTTTGAACCAAATTCCGATTTAGGCTTTTTATCTCCCATTACATTTCCCATTTTCTTCTTCTGACATGAAACCGGCTCAGAGTTTCCTCTACAAATGATAACAGTCTTATTTTTATTTTTAGTTTTCGTCAAGCATTTCAACAGTCTTATCTATTCCTGTCAATCTGAATTGTAAGATTTTCAATTATTTTGCCATTACGTTTCGTTTCCATACTTGGTGTTTTCAGGAAGAATGAAGGCAAATTGTATATGTAATTATGGTTTAGATCACATTGATCATATCACTTCCCGGCTTGATGATTTCTTCTTTTCAACCTGTTTGATTGGGAATTTTATCATGAGAATAAGAATTTTCTTGCATTTGTTAATCATAGGCATGGGCGTTCGGGGGCCCGATCGGTTATCGGTTCGGTTATTTCGGATTTTCGGTTTCTCGGTTTTAAGGTTTAAGGTCCATTCGGTTATTATTAAGGTTCGGTTCGGGTTTGGTTCGGATTTGGTTTGGGTTTGGTTCGGATTTGGTTCGGGTTTGGTTCGGTTTTGGAGTTGTATAATATCAAAGGATTCGTTTTATGCTCGGTTATTCCACCCAAAATACATGTTTATAACTAGTTTTTAGTCTAAATGGTTCGGTTGAATTGGTTCAGGTTCGGGTATGGACTTTATTCCCTACGACTTTGGTTATATTTTGGGTTCGGTTCGGGTTAGGTTAATAACCAAATCCGAAATAACTTGTAATCAAAAACCATTCGGTTATTTGGATACATCCAAAGTCTAAATGGTTCAGTTGGATCGGTTCGGATTTGGGTTTGGATTTTGTTATGGACCTTATGCCTGGAACTAGTTAATCATACTATTTCTTTAAATGCCTCATTCATGTACAATATGCTAACTCCTTGCTCTCTGTTGGTTCATAGCTGCATATGTCAGTTAGTGTCTTTACCTTAAAATGCCTGCTTTGATGCTATTTGGTTTTACAATCTGCCTTTTAAAAGAAAATTCTGAAACATTTGTGTTTTATATCTATCTCTAAAGAATCGAGAGGTTAAGAGAATTCAAAACAGCATAGAAGCAGACAATAACTTGGTGTTCCTTTATCAAGAGGTTAATGAATTTGAGCATTCTAGGCATATTAAACTTCATAAAGATTCAGTTATCATGCCTCTAAAAGGTTTTGGAGAACATAATTTGCAGAACTGGAGAAGTCAGGTCAGTCCCTCATGTTGCAGTATCACTGCCTCCATGTCTTGGCAGATTTTTTATTTTAATTTTTCACTTTTTCATTATGGTCGATCTCCTTCCAGAGAAGTGTGTAGCTTCCAACTAAATTGCAAATATTGATCCACATAGTTTTGTAAGATCACTTATCTCTATGGTGGGCCATTGGAATTATTTTTTGGTGTGGAAAGTACCAGGTATAGCAGACACGTTTCAACATATCTATGTGGTTATTTAATTTGTTTTTTACCGATGAAAGTGCCGTCTGCAAAAGTACAGCTCGCAGTCCATATGAACTTCTTTTCTCTTGAAGTATGTACTGACTTCACACCTTTCCTCATCAGCTGCTATGTTGATCGTTAAAGCAGATTTATTGTTTTGGTGATTGGCTTTCATTGGCTGCGCTAGAACAGAATAACGTAGGTGCAATACATAGGTATATTTGGGCTCATTGTTATAGATATATAGTGTAGAATATAATGCTTCGTAAGTATTTTGCATTACTGCATGTTCTGGTCTTCTTAGTGATAGTAATAAAACAAATTTTCCCCTTGGTTTTGTAATGTATTTGTGTCTATCAAACAACACCGGGAACCGGGAGTAGCCCGGTATAACCCTACTCAATACAAAAATTGAAAATCTTTGCTATCAAAAGCTTTTAGGGTCAAGCCAAAGGCTGATCGATATCAGAGATATAAATGTGGCCCATCTTCTTGCGTTTGGTCTCCATATATCTTCTGTTATCTTTGGTGATTGGTGTTACCACCGGCACACGGCCAACTACGGCGAGTCCGTATCCTTTTAAACCGGTGAACTTCGCCGGATTATTCGTCATCAGTCTCATTGTTCTCACTCCTATGTCTCGAAGCATCTAGCAGAAGTCCAAACCAATTAAACGTATAACCTTAGTTAATATTCTAGTTAAATAACCAAATCGAACCGATATCTACTGGCTTACCTGAGCACCGATACCATATTCACGAGCATCAACGGCTAGGCCAAGTTCAAGATTGGCCTGAACAGTGTCGTGTCCTTGGTCCTGCAAGTTATAAGCTCTAAGCTTGTGACCAAGACCAATGCCTCTTCCTTCATGGCCACGGAGATACACAACGACTCCTCTTCCCTCTTTCTCGATTAGCTCCATAGCTAACTCCAATTGCTTTCCACAGTCACACCGTCCTGAGCCAAATATGTCTCCGGTTAAGCACTCTGAGTGCACTCGTACCAGAATGTCTTGACCATTTCCGATATTTCCCTGGTTACGATTCAGACAGAAACAAACATGATTGTTCTGGTATGAAAACAGTGCAAATTGATCAAGACTTAGAAGCATCTGATGTTTGATTTACCTTAACGAGGGCAATGTTCTCGGTTCCATCGAGTTTAGACCGATAACAATAAGCTTGGAAAAGGCCCCATTTGGTAGGCAAACGAGACACAGTGATTCTCTCTACAATCTTTTCTCGCTTTCTTCGATATCTACGAGTATATCAAACTAGTCTAAGTTCAGCATAATACTTGTTTCCGGAACTCTCTATCTTCTCAATATATTTTATATATTTGCTTCTCGAACCTGATTAGATCAGTCAATGATACAATGGGAATATTGTGTTCTAAAGCAAGGTTTTTCATATACTTTAGTGAAGCCATTGACCCATCTTCTTGATCAAGAATAGCTGAAAGGACAGAAACAGGACGTAAACCAGCCAATATCATTAGATCCACTGAAGCTTCAGTGTGACCAGCTCTCCTCAAAACTCCACCATCTCTGTACTTGAGTGGGAATACATGACCAGGCCTCCTGAAATCATCTGGTTTAGTTTCAAGAGACGAAAGTGCAAGAACGGTCATCGCTCTGTCTGAAGCTGATGCTCCAGTTGATGTTCCGGCTTTTACATCCTGTAACCATAAACTTTATCATAACTCATAGCAATGAAACCATCTTGACAAATTTATTTGATCTATTGTTACTAATCGTTACCACGGTGATGGTGAAAGTTGGAGCATAGGAGTCTTCGTCTTCCATTTCAGGTGACATTAGTGTAAGGCTTAACCTTTCGAGGTCCTCTTTCTTCATCCCAACTGAGACAATCCCAGAACCATTCCTAATCAGAAAGGCTATATCCTTGGGACTCGTAAGAGTTGCAGACATGATCAGATTCCCTTCAATATCCTCGTTTTCATCGTCAACAACGATCACAAACTGAAAAATACTAGTAAGTCAGAATCTACACAACTCAAAGATAGAATAATCAATGCTCTTTAAGAAATTCCCCAAGAATAAACCTTTCCTTGTCGTAAAGCTTCAAGTGCAAATCCGATAGCGGAATAACCTTGAGTAGGACAATCTGGATCACCCTCTGCGTCACTCACGAAGAAATCATCAGTCTCAAATGAAGAAGAGTGAAACAACGACCCATCGGTTCTTCTCAGACGACTTTCATCGAAAACGTGGCGATCACTGTTCTCACTAGCTTTGATCCCAGAACGTGAACCATTAACCAATCTCCAGCAAGTAGTGGCAAATCTAGGAGAACTATACAAGAGCATCGTTAAAAACGGGACAACACGGAGAAACCACAGAAGAAATAGTGAAGAACTTTCTCATCAAACCTTGCATTTATGAAGCTGTGAGATAAGAAGATGCGAGGATGATATGAAGCAGAATCCATCTACGTGATTATACATATATATCAATTATCACTCTCTTCACACGTATACTGATTCCTTTGGGTTGTTTCTAACACACCCTAATTTGAAAGATTTAAAACTTTCAGACATTTTTAAGGTAGAAGAACAAAAATCACGACCACGAGTTTAGGATTTATCTTCTGTCGTCATCGTACTAACTGGTATATTCTTTAGGGGCCACACGTTGTGATCGAGTAATCAACGGAAACCCTCTGATTTGCTTGGAAGGTTTTGACCTTTGTCTTATTAAATTAAAAACAGTCACATTATGTAATGCTGATGTGGCAGATCCTTAGAAAATGACCAATACCAAAATGCTCTAATTGGTTAAAATTTTGGCGTGTATTCGTCCTTTGAATCTTTATGCCCCCTTCTAATTTTACCCTTTCATTTAATAAGATGAAAATCTAATTTCACCTTTCATTTAATAGATGGTGAAAATCTACCCTTCATTAAATACATATATTTAATTCAAACTTATATTTAACCTCAACGAACAAAACTTTTAAAATGCGGAAATAAAGAGCAAGTGAGAGAGGAGCAAATCGGATCGACACGGAGGAGTCGCCGGAAAATTTGTTCCGGCCAATCTGCTTCCAGAAGGAGATAGAGGCATTCTTTCTCTGATCTCACCAGATCGGCTATTGTATTGTATCTGTCCGTCGTCTATCTCTGAGCTCACAGGTGTGTAGTCACTGTTCGCACGTGTACATTGCGAATCGGAGCTTGAATAGTCTGATTAGTTTGATCAATTTATGCTAGGTTTTATGTGGTGGGTAAGCCATGGCTGAGCCACAATCAGTAAATGGAGTGAAGGAGAACAAATTACTGAAAGGTGTATTCGCAGTTTCCGGCATTATGTCTACTCTTGTAATCTATGGTGTTCTTCAGGTCTCTCTTATTTTCATAATATCCATTTCCTTGAAACGTTATTCCTTTCTTCTGCTGTAGAATTAGAAGTTTTGTATTTTTGTTGCTTGTACTTTGTAGGAGAAGATAATGAGAGTTCCTTATGGATTGAACAAGGAGTTCTTCAAGCATTCTTTGTTTTTGGTTTTCTGCAACAGGCTCACCACATCAGCTGTCTCCGCTGGTGCTTTACTGGTAACTCGCGACACCCAACTTTGTGTTTATATTTATACTTATTACCAAAAGATTTAAAACCTTGTTATAATTTTGTAATTTGTAGGCAAGCAAGAAAATTTTGGATCCTGTAGCTCCAGTTTACAAATATTGCCTTATATCAGTGACTAACATCTTAACCACAACATGCCAATATGAGGTATGATTTTATCTCTCAGCTCCACTTTTAATTTATAAACTTGTCTACTTATACTAGTTATTTTCATACCATCTGTAATGCTTCCAGGCTCTCAAGTATGTGAGCTTCCCTGTCCAAACTCTTGCAAAATGTGCTAAAATGATACCAGTAATGGTAAGTTGTAACATTCTTTGTTTGGTCAGAGATGAAAACTCATGCGTTTGAGTTTAGCAACATTCTTTCTTATATTTGTGCTATTTACAGGTATGGGGAACACTCATCATGCAGAAGAAGTACAGGGGACTTGACTATTTAGTAGCCTTTTTGGTGACCCTTGGCTGTTCTGTCTTTATTCTTTTTCCGGTATAAACCTGCTCTATACTCATCACCTGGTTCTTTCAAAGGCTTTGATTGGGTCCGAGTATCAAAATTATCATAAACATCAAGGTAAGATTTACTGATATTTGTTTATGTAAACCTGAGCTGCAGGCAGGAGAGGATATTAGTCCTTACAATAAGGGAAGAGAAAATACTGTTTGGGGTGTTTCCCTTATGGCTGGTTATCTTGGGTATGTATATCCTTATTACTCATTTCACTGTTAAGTATTAATGTGATTATACTGAGATTTTGTTGTCTGGTAAGATATATGGAAGTTCGATACTTTATGGTAGTAATGAATCATAAATTGTGTCTTCTAACTAACAGGTTTGATGGCTTTACAAGCACATTCCAAGACAAACTCTTTAAAGGATATAACATGGAGATACATAACCAAATATTCTATACAACACTTTGTTCTACTGTTCTGAGTTTCACTGGTGAGAAATTTATTAGTCTCTGCAATCTTTACTGTAAAGGTCTTATCTTACTGTCATTTTCTCTGGACACTAGACTCTTGATATTATTTCCTTGGTAATTTATTTCGGCTGCCCCCTTTCCCACAACTTAAGTATCTAGGAAGATGACTTTTGTCCCCCTTTCTCTTTATTTGTTTTGTTTATGTTATATTGGAGCTCTATTTATTTTGACTCTTAGACCTCTGCAATGACAACTTATTTAAGCTTCAGCTGATGATTACTAGACTAAAGTTAGATTACATGTTAGTGATCTTAACATGTTATAAGTTGCAAGTTATCTTAAGGTTCCTCTGTTTCTGACCGTATCTCTCATAATCACAAGTTTATCTCTTCTGCATACAACCTCGGTGCTTAAACCCTCAAAAAGAAGATCACAGCCTGGTCAATCATTCTTTATGCTTCTCATTCAATAAATATTATGTTTGATGTAGGACTTATATTGCAAGGGCATTTACTACCAGCTGTAGATTTTGTTTCTCGGCATAGAGATTGTTTATTCGACATCGCTCTGCTATCCACAGTAAGTTTCAGTTTCCTCTATACGTCTACTTAGTCATTACATTAACATGTTGTTTCATTCAAACTAGGCTAATATCATGAAAGAAATCCATTGACAAAATTATACGATGCACCTCATGGTAGGATCCTCCTCTCTTGTTTCTTTGATCCCACTTAACTTACCAGAGACTAATGTGCATGCAGGTTGCAACAGCAAGCCAGTTCTTTATTTCTTACACAATTAGAACATTTGGTGCTCTAACGTTTGCTGCAATCATGACAACGAGACAGGTAAAAAGCAAACTCAATCTCAATCTGACTAATCCGTCTTGATAGCTAACCGACAAATATATCTTGATAAAGCTTGCAAGCATAATGCTCTCATGCATTTGGTTCTCTCATCCTCTTAGCTGGGAGCAATGTATCGGATCAGTATGTTTTCGATTCCCTTACATTTTCTTGAAACTTTACGTCGTACTTTTGATTCTTTGTTTAACTGAGTACGCTCGACCAGGTCATCGTTTTCGGCTCTTTATATGCGAAAAACTTACTAAACAACAACAAAAAGTCACAGCCACAACCACCGGTTCAAGAACTTCCACAGTACGAAAAGGCTGAGGGCTCTTAAGAAGGAACATTTAACACTATTTAGAGGGTGCTTATTTCTTAATTTAATCCTCGGAACAAAACTAGCCGTTGAGGAACTGAAATTAGGATTCATATAGACACTGTGTCTTTGGTTTCATCTCCTATTTTATCACTTGTAGAGTTGATTATATTCTATTATGAATACCTGTGTTTGTTGTGTTGGGAGAAGTTGAGTTTCTTGGTGGTTATACATTATGAAATTGATCATTTTGTATTCTTATACAAGTTTTTTATAGAGTATTATGAATACAAATGATCAATTCTAACATTGGATGATATCTTAATATGATTTAGTGGATCCATTATTTGTGTATACAAAATGTCGTCTTCTGCAATTTTATGAGAATTCGATTTCAGGTGATTACGTGATCTATAATCTTGTATAAGAAGTTTGGACTATAGATTGGGTATTGTCAAAATTCAATAACAAAAAACTTAAAAATCTTATTTGATTCTTACAAAAATATAGGAGAAGTGTCTTTGGTGAAGTAAATCAAATGTCACATTTGCTGTATTCTTTACCAGAGATTGATTTTAGAGTCATTTTTGTCCAATATGATATTATTAGGGGTTTGAGCCATGGATAAAATCAACAAGATATTGTAAGTGTTTTGGTATTAGTCTTTTGCCTTATCACACATGACTCAATAGTGACACTGTTTTTTTTTTCTTTCATTTGATTAATTTAAAAGGAAAGGATTATATAAACACGATCCAAACTAAATCGTAAGGAAACTTGTAGACTTCAATTCCAGAATATTGGAAGTCAATTCAGACCATGATTGAAAACAAAATTTTAAATGTAATAAGAAAAAACTAACCACTTTACCAACGGCCACACCAGAAAAATATAGATTGAATGGTTAAAGGCGAACACCATCTAGTAATCTATATATATATATATCTAAAGTAAAATGATTTCTCTTCAAGATGCCACCTCATCACTTAATTATTGAAACATTAATTTACTAATTTAACCTTTTAATATCTGATTTCTAGTAATATATTAAAACCATTAATGTCATATACTCATTCTATTTCATTTTATAAGGGGCTTTAAGATGAAAAAAAAATTCATATTCTAAAGTATTTTATATATTTCTATGCAAAATTATAAGCATTTCCATTGTTGTGACTTTTAAAATTCTGAAGTCTTTAATATAATTGGTAGAATTCTATTAATTTTAAATATAAAATAACTTAATTAATATAAATTTAAGTTTCTAAATCTACGTGTTTTTAACTAAAAAGACTTTACTTTGAAATGGAGGGAGTAGTATATAACTATGAAAAATACAAACCCTTTATATATAGTTGAGTTTATAAATACTAGAAATGTTAGCCCAAAAAATATACTAGAAATGTAAACATTTTTCCTAATGGTCACGAATATATTTATCTGATGATATTAATTTAGTTTTATTATTATTTTTTCTGGAATATTTATTACAAATTTTGTAAACTCTTTCTTTTAGCTTTTAGATATTTAAACTATTTCATATTTTTTAAAACTAAAAAATATGAAATTATGAATATATGATATATAAAAGTATGAAATTATGCAGATAAATGGGAGAGGTAATGATAATTCACTTCAATATAGAAATTAAAAAAAAATAGGTAGCGAGTTTTTGTAAATAACGAAAGATAATAAATGTTACATTTTTTCATAATATTAAAGTTGTAGTAGGGATAGAATATAACATTAATAATTTCACTCAAAATAAATATACAATAAACACTCTATAAATTAATAATGTTGGGACTATACTAAAACTATAGTTTTTATTATGCTATAGAGATTATTAATTTATCGGTATACAAATTGAACCAAAAACTCAATTTGGGATTATAAAATTATTTTATTTTATGAAGGTTATCAATGAATCGAGTATTAATAAAAAGAGGTTCTACTGTATATATGATGAAATTATTGTAGTTATATGATATTTAAAAAATGAGAGATTTAAAAGCTAGAGTTTTTTGCCGATTTTTTCTCACTTGAAAGTCAGTAGAATTTTTCAACATGTGGTTGCAAAGCTATTATGATTTTGAGAGGTATGTAATGTTAAGAAATACAGTGATCTCATGATTATCGATATATGACTTCTTGATGAGAAGATATTGTAGATTTCCTATGATTTATGATGCTTATAAAACACTTCATTCATGTAATCATTTTATATAAGAAACAATATATGTCGTCAACAATTTCGATGTACTTCAAAATAACTTTCATTTTAACATATAATAAAAAAATAAAATCCCGTCTGAAGGACATGTCATCAACTAGTAGCATATAATCCATCTAGTTTTTAGAAATTAATAGTACCTAAAAAGGCGTGAATTGCATATTATATTTTAATTTCCAATTTTTATATAATTAAAATTCATCAACCACAAAATAAAAATTCAAAACTTATTTGATATGGAAAAATGATTAAATATTTTTTTTGATATTCTGTTTACCAAAATTCGATTCAAGATAGTCATCTAATTCCAGATAGTAAGGTGTGAACTATATTTCAGTTATTGTCAATTAACTAATGAAAAAATCATATATAATATTTTGATACTTACGAAATGTATTTTGCCTTGTCACTCATGACATCATTCATATATTCTATCTATTTTTTAGTAACTAATAGTACCTAAAAAGAAATGAATTATATATTATAATTTAGTTTCTAATTTGAATTGATGTAATTGTTGCTACTATAAGTAAAAAATAAAAAGAGGTTGTAGTTAGTTAGAATTTCTTATGTAACCCTTTGAAATTTGATATATTCGGTTGACTTCAACTGCCCAAGTTTCCCTTTTTTGTCACGAATCTTTCTTACTTTTATAACTACCAATCTTATGTTTCTACTATTTTAATATTCTTCAAAATAAATTTTTAAACTCTTACTAGATATAGCAATAACATAATATACCTAATCATCAACTGAAGAATTATTCAAAGAAGATAGGAAAAATAATTAGATCTAGTAAACATATAACATATTCTCTTGCATTTTTATAATCATGATGATGAGTATATCAGTCTTGTATACATCGACTATTCCTAATTTCTACACATGCTTGAATCCTTCAAACCAAAAGATAACGGTTCTTTATTTAAGTTGATATTTTCAAAAGAATAACAATTTTGCTGTAAAGGATAATTAATGAAAATGTTAGCTCATTATCGATAATTTTTCTTTGTAAATTTTTGCACGAGCTGAAAAATATTATCCACAATATATATATATATATTATATGTATATAGTACAACAACTAAAAAAATTTATTAGATAACTAATTTTTGTTTTGTTTTATATATCATGGTACCAATTTCATTTTTATAATTTTTTGTTAAGTTGCTTAATTTTCTTCTCTTTAATTTAATGAATTTAGGGCAATAGAAAATGGTGCTAATAACTTATCTGATCATAAGCAAATACAAAACAAAAAAAGTAAAGGAAGACGTTTACTTGAATTTAACAGGAAAGAAAAAGAGAGACGTTTTCTTGATGAAGACATGAAGTTATAATTTGACATAAGACGACGTCAAAAGGAAAGGTCCAAAATTCACACCTTAGACTAAATTTGATATTCGCATCACACCTTCATTAAATATAACGTTTATATTTACAAATTCATATATCGGTCTCCAAGTATTAAGATTTAAGATAATATAGACGACCAAAAAAAAAACAAAAGTATTAGATAATATTAAAGGAAATGTTATATACGCAATATATATATATATATATGTGACGCGTATAGTTTCGTTCAACTCACAATCGCAAAATCAAAGTCAAACAGTGCGTATATAAGAACGGTTTCACCTACATTACATATTTAATTAATAAAACTTACGCAACTAATACCTACATATATCTACATTTGTGTCATTTATTCATATACAATACACATGAGTGTGTGATGTGTTCATACTACATAGTAACGAGAAATTTCATGTGTTATGTATGCATATAATTTCAAACTTGTTATGACTAATTATGTAGTAGGAGTAAATGATCACGAGAGTTTGTTGAATTATATTGGCTATGAATGGTAGGTAGATTTTGGTTTTTAGTTTTTAGTTTTTAAATTTCAGTTTTTGGTTTTTAGATTTTGATTTTAATTTTAGTTTTTGCATTTCAGTTTTTGTTTGCAAAAATCTATAAAAGTTGGTTTTTGGTTTCCAGAGAAATCAACGTTGCATTCTCAAAAACTAGTTTTTCTTAATTTTAAGGGAAACAAAAAATTAAAAATTTGAATAGTGATATATAATCTATAAATTGTTCTTAGGTTTTGAAAAGCAGTTTTTGCAAAATCATGATTGGATAAAAAAGAGTTTTTTCAAAAAATAAAAACCAAAAACCAATTCAAAAACTAGTTAAGTCAAAAGCTATCATAAAAAAAAGTAAGAAACTTATGTTCAAAATTATGCAGAAGAAAACAATATATCACATTAGGTCTATTTGGTTGAAATATATATATATATATATATGTGTGCATACAAATCAAGAAAAAGTCAAAATATATAAGATATGTAGAGAATAGAATATGGGTCTTGGTTATAAGATGACTGATGAAACAAGTTGTTTGGAATGGATCTTAATCTCTTCTATGTATTGGACTGTGTGATTGATCTTCTAGACCTTCAAATATGTCATCCTCGTATGCATGCGCTCCATTTGGAACCTTTTTTCCTTTCTTTTTATATTAAATTGTTATACGAATCTTTGATAAAAATTAGATATACGAGAAGCAGAAAAAATAAAATTGAAAAACCAAATGACAATAAATTGCAAAACTCAAAAAAATACAATAAAAGCAGAACTATCATAGAAATAATAATATTTCAATCGTCAAAACAAATTCACAAGCAAAATCGGTTTTGAGTTCAACAAACTAAGATTCTAAGCACAAATTATTATTAATATAGGAGCATAACTTTATAAAAATTTAGTTTTTTGTCGCCACACATTTTTATTTTTACTTTGGACCAATGTACAACATGTCAAAAAGTTGCCGCGAGCATCTCAACTCCAATACCGGCCCTTATACTTCAACCAAACAAAACCTACGTACGACTCATTCGGTAATGAAATATGGTTAGAACTTGTAAAAGAATAGTCAAACCTTTTTTCTTTCTTGTTGTTTAATTAATCACGAGATAAAAATAGGAAAGCAGATTATGTTGTTCCTAAAATCCATAGAATAAATTCAGTTTAATTTTATTTGGCAAGCAATTTTGTATCGTTATGGTTAGTCGTTAAGATTATAGTCAACTATAGTAATAATGAAAAAAATTCGAACAAGTAGCATATATATTAGAATCACACCAAACTCAATCGATGTCACACTTGTCAGCATCTACAACTGACAGACTTAATCAAATATAATTCACTCGAATTTTAATGTGAGAAAAGAATTAAACTCGCCATAACGTTTTATTACTATCTACAGTTCACAATTGGAACTATTTGAGGTAAAATTACAAAAAGCTTGGGTGGATATTAATATAGCCTTGGTTTTGCTTGTAGGTTAAGTATTACACTACAAGAAAACAAGGCTAAAATCGACGGGATTTCCAACTGTAAAATTCTCGTCGGTTTCAATTCGACGACTTTCCGATGCAATTTGATCGCAACGATGATTCCCATCGGTAGCTGTCAATCCATGTGATAGAAAAGTAGCTGTCGTCGTTCGTCGGAAGCAATCCCGACAACAACCAACGAGAAATGATGAAAATGTACTATCCGTTGGTAACCATCGGATATGGAACCGACGGGAATTGTATTTTTCTTTTAAATTTTTTTTTATTTAACCGAATTAACTCCTGTCGATTCATAATCCGATAGGAACTGACGGGAATTATTTTTTTAAAATTTTTTTATTTAACCGGATTAATTCTTGTCGGTATGCGACTCTACGGAAACCGACAGGAATTAAATTTTTTTTCTTAATTTTTATTTACCCAAATTAACTCCCTTCGGTTTTCAATACGAGAATTGTTTTTTTCTTTTTTTAAAATTTTTTTTCATTTACCGGTTTAAATTTTTAATCGAAATAAATCGATGGAAAGCAAATCAAAAGGCTTCTACTATTTGCCAGATTTGGTTAGGAGATTGAACTCTTTGCCATCTCAGCATATCGATGTTAAACTTAAGCAACGAGGGACAACAAATCAAAAGGCTTCTACTCTTGATACAATAATGAAGTTATTGGTAAAACATATATCTTCCTGTTTTTAGTTGTGTTGGTATGTTTTACCACCTTTTTGTGGTCTAAACTCAAGGTGTAGATTTGCAAAACTAGTTTTATTTCCAGAACATCTAAACATGGTTCTTAGTAATCACTGTTTAATTTTGTTATGTTGATTCCATATAATTTTCAACCTGATTATGATCATGTTACTTAGTGAATTTCTTCTCCACTCTCGTCACACAAAAAATCCTTTGTGGTTTTGGGATCATGGTTATACGTTTTTGACGAGAATCAAGGATTCTAGTTTGATATATTTTTCAAATTTCAAATCATATCATTAATTATGTTTTGGGAAGAAATTAAACGAGTTATATTTCAAAGATATGCTATAACTTTCATATTACAAAGATATGCTATTACAAAGATATGCTATAAAGAGGCAAGACTTGCAAAACCGAGAAAACCTTCATCTAGGTCTTCAACGCCTATTCGTGGGGTGAGTTAGAAGAAAATGTTGGCTGTTGCGGCAATGTCTCCCTGTAAGATGCCTAAAAGGACTAGGCAAAGGAGGGGAAATACAAGGAGCAATATTAAAGGTCCATGAAGTCTTTTTTAATTTTTTATGATATTTCAAACTTTATGTTGGAATTGCCAGAGAATTGGCAATAAGATTTCTATTAATTATCTTAGAGATAGTTGGAAGAAATTCAAACTTGATTTTTTATTTTTTCAGAAATTAAAAATAATTTCTTTTTTTGTGGAAAAAATTCAATTTCATCTGGGCTTTAATATGTTATCTACTGTAGAACCATCTAATTTAAGTGGATGTTTAGTTTTGTTTTATTTTGTTAATTTTAATGTTATTATAAATTATAAGGATAAGAATATGATATATATCTCTATAGATCTTAATAGTACAAGGTCTGATATTACTTGTTTATATGGGGAACCAAACTAAAACAAAAGAGACTATGTCTAGGAAAGATTAAACATAATGGATATCATTCGAAATTCTCCTTGGTTAATTATTGGTTATTTTAATGAATTATCGGGTAACCATGAAAAACAGGGTGACTCTCTGCGTCCTGCTAATTTCTTCATGACTTTTAATCAAATGATTCGTGATTATGGTCTTGTAGATTTCCCTAAATTAGGTAATTCCTGGTCATGGCAAGGTGTCAGAAATAACGAAATAATCTGTTGTATGCTTGACAAAGCTTATGGTAACGGAGAATGGCATGATTTATTCCCACGTTCCGAAGAAGAATATTTGGAAATGATAGGCTCTGGTCATAGACCTATTTTAGTTCGGTTTATTGATCAAATTTATAAATCCTATAAACAATTCATTTTTAACAAACGATGGATTGGTAAAGTTGGGTTTAAGGAAATAATAGAAATTAGTTGGAACGGATTCCCTTGTCATCGGAGAGTCTCATTTGTAGGCAGAATCAAAACATGTCGACGGAAAATTTCTCATTGGAGGAGTAAGAATATCCAATCAGGTCACCAGAAATACTAGATTTACAGAAACTTGTAGAAGACTACAAAAATTGTAATACAAATAACACAACTGCAATTTCGGAAGCTAATTTTAACCTCAAACGCTCTTATGTAGAAGAGGAGGCGTATTAGAAACAAAAAGAGCCGAAATAAATGGCTTCAGGAGGGTGATGAAATTACTAGATTTTTTCATGCTCAAACAAGACAACGACGAGCACGCAATAGAATAATTGGCCTTATGACTAAAACTGGATATTTGGTAACAAAGGAGGAGGATATTTTAGATGAAGCATGGTGCTATTTTACCGAACCTTTTTCCAGGAATGTTAATGCTACTATTTTATTGGATGGAATAGAGCCCAAAATAACGGACTTTGATAATAAATTTTTGATGAAAATGGCTACTAAAGATGAAGTTAAAACAGCTCTATTCATGATGGATCCCGGAAAAACTCCAAGACCGGATGGTATGACGGCCCTCTTTTTTTCAGAATTCATGGAATACTATTAAGGAGGACCTTGTTTCCTTGGTCAATGATTTTCTAAGTCAAGGATAATTTGAACAAGGATTGAATGAACTATTATTTGTATTATTCCTAAGATTTCCATACCAACGAAGATGGTGGAATTTCGACCTATTAGTCTATCCAATGTTGATTATAAAATAATTTCCAAGGTTTTGTGTTTGAGACTCAAAAGAGTTTTACCGAAGCTAACGTCTGAAACTCAGTCAGCTTTTGTTTCATGCAATATTTCAGACAATATTTTGATTGCTTAGGAGATGTTTCATGCCCTCCGTACCAATACGGTTGTGAAGGGTCAATTTATGGCCATAAAAACAGATATGAGCAAAGCATATGACAGAGTAGAATGAAATTTTATCGACACTTTGTTAAGAAAGTTAGGATTCAGTCAAAGTTGGACAAGATGTATTATGCACTGCAGAACTAGTGTAGAATACTCAGTACTTATAAATGGGGTTTCTTGGGGAAGTATTTTCCGCATAGGGGATTAAGACAAGAAGACCTTTTGTCACCCTATTTATTTATCCTCTGTACGGAAGTTCTTATTTCCAAATTGCGACAGGCTGAGCAACGAAAACTTATTACGGGTTTATCAATTGCGCGTGCAAGCCCAACTGTTTCTCATCTTTTGTTTGCGGATGATAGCTTGTTCTTATGCAGAGCTTCTAAGAAGAAGCTACACAAATATTAAAAATACTCAAAGAGTATGAACTAGTCTCTAGTCAACAAATTAATTTTGATAAATCGTCAATTCAATTTGGACATGTAGTTCTTGATGGTCATAGAATGGAACTACATCGGATTCTTGGGATTACCAATGTTGGAGGAATGGGTTCCTACTTAGGTATTCCAGAAAACATAGGTGGAGCCAAAACAAACTTTTTTGCTTTTGTGCACGAAAAGCTTCAGGAAAGGATAAATAGTTGGTCGTCCAAATTTCTGTCAAAAGCGGGAAAGGAGGTCTTAATTAAATCGGTTCTCACAGTTTTACTAACATACGTAATGCCATGTTACCATTTACCTAAGTCGGTTATAATAAAGTTAAACTCTGCAATAGCAAATTTTTGGTGGTCAAAGCCCAAAACTTCCAAAGGTATCCACTTGACACAATGGAAAAATTTTATGTAAACCAAAGTCCGAAGGAGGATTGGGCTTTAGAGCCTTGGAGGAATTCAACTCGGCACTTCTGGCTAAACAACTTTGGTGATTACTTGATTTTCTTGATTCAATTTTTGCGAAAGTGATGAAAGGACGTTATTATATAAAACAATGTCCTTTAACAGCAAAAATAAATGCTTATTTTTCTTATGGTTGGCGAAGTTCTTCTGCTAGATCACTAGTATCTAAAGGAATCATTAGGAAAATTGGTGATGGTAAAACAATCAAGGTCTGGAAAGATCCGTGGATACCAGATATTGTCCCCAGGCCCACATCTAATTCGAGCTTGAATTTGTTTCCTAATCTGACTATTGACCAATTCATTGATCATAGATCTGGATCCTGGAAAGATTTCTTAGTACATCAGTACTTTAAGCCTAGAGATGTCCAACTAATATTGGGAATCCCCATACCTTGGCGATAGAGGCCCGATTACTGGGGTTGGCATTTCACTAAAACAGGGCGATACTCGGTCAAATCCGTTTATCAAACTGAAGAATCTTTTTCTCTGCTAGAAGTTGGACAATTTGGTCCAAAATTTCAAGCTCTGTATAACAAAATTTGGAAACTGGATTTGGCAAGCTTTATCGGGTTGTATTGCAGTTAAGCAGAATCTGAATCGAAGATGAATTAATTATGACACTAGATGCACACAATGTGGTGCAGACAATGAGACCATTAATCATGTCTTTTTTGAGTGTCCACCAACGATTCAAACTTGGGCATTATCATTTATTTTATCTGCGATAGATGTTTTACCAAGCGAGTCTATTTGGTACAATCTTGATTATTTGGTACTCCGAGGAACCCACAAGGAAACAGACAAACCTAGGAAACAAACAAGCAAATATTGGATGGAATCAAGAAAAGGCTTACTGATAACAGGTTTTTTAAGTCTTGTTAGTCAAATCCCTGTAGCATACAAGGTTATCGAACCAAATGGGTGTGAAACTAACACTCAGGATGTGATAAACTATTCTAATTCAAGCCAAATAGATGATATGATTGTCTAACGACCTAAAACATAGAATTAAGATGCAAATGGTAAGAAACATAATTTAAGCCAAAGCATAAATGAAACAGTGAAAGCTACAGAGCAATAAACGAGAGTAAAGACAGCCAAGC
>OVAX01002777.1:0-25904 GCA_900406405.1 Lepidium africanum | reverse complement strand
ACCGCCGGTTCTCGAGATGGTGTAGAGTCACATCTACACCAACGGCTCTACACCAACGGCTCTACACCAAAGGCTATGAATGACTTGATGTGTAACACATCACTTCCTTCCTTCTCAAGTCTTATGATTTAACAGGATGGAAATGCAAGACTTAGTGCGTTAGTCTCCTACATTCTAGCTTGGGGACAAGCTATGTTCGAACCGGCGGGTGGTTAATATGCCCTGGAAGGCTTATGGTCATCATAGGAGAGGTCAAGATCAGAGCCGTTAATCAACTCAATTTAAGCATATTGATCAGACAGTTATGATCGTATTTGTTTTCATCTTATTTTACTTATTGGTTATTTTTGTTTAAGGATAATTTCCTTTTCAGTTATTTACAATTTTGTTTAAGTCAGTCTATGTTCTTTATAAAAGAACAGAGCTATGAAACATTAAGTTTTATGCATGCTTTATGTAATTCTCTGTTCTACGTTGAATAATTAAGAGTTTTGCATGCATACCTTGAGTTTTCGTAGCTTTACTCCTAATATTCATTGTTTTTCATATTTACTGTTTCACTAAACTGGTTTTGCCTATTTTGGTTTTGTCATTTGCTATTCTCAGTATGTGTTGATTCTCTGAAAAGCAGATCAAACATTTCCTATTTCTACTGAAACTCGACCAAACGTTTCATTTAATGAAAAGCACATTTTGTCTCATCTTACTGTTATCTCTCTAAACATTCAAACTCCATTGTTGGATTATCCTCTAAGGTATTTCTAAAATCTGAGTCATCTTCTAGGTGATTTAACACCTTTTTCGGTTCCTTTACTCAACTCTAAAGGGGATTTTAACTTTCATTTTGATCTCTGCATCACTGGTATCAGAGCACTCTGTTTACGAACTAAAAATGGCAGAAACTAGAGCTCAAACCAAGTTTGAGATGAGCAGACATATAGAAGAGATGAGGTTGAATCACGCGAAGCAGAATGAATAGGCTGAACAGTTTAGAACTAAGGTTAACGATAAGTTTGCCACTATATGCAACATTATGGGAGAGCTTAGACCTCCTCTACCTGATCCGCAAAAATTTTCGGTGGTCAATGCCTTATCATCATCAGCAGTTTGCACTCCTCAACAATCTCCATAGATTTTGTCACCAAATCTGAACCAAACATCACCACCGATTCATGAACCTCCAGATTTGTTGCATCAGGGTCAAAGATTGAGGGATACAGTCCACAACATAACACCTACAAATATCAACGGGCAAACTCACTCAACTTACCAAAGTGGGTTATCCTGCTTTCGATGGAGATGATGTACGTGACTGGATCTTTAAGTGTGAACAATTTTTTTTTTAGGATGGAACTGCAGAGGACTAAAATGTGAGATGACTTCTATGCACATGTTTGGTAGAGCTCTTCAATGGCACCAAAATTTTATCACATAAAGGTATGGGCTACATCCACCTTGGTATGAATATACTAGGATGATATCAACTGGATTTGGAGGAAGACATCGAGACTTTGTCTCTGAACTGATATGTGTGAAACAAGGTGGAGATTTAGTTCATGTGTACCATGACAAGTTCGAATGTGCTCTTACATATGTATCCATGCCTACAGCTCATACCCTTTTTTATCTTCATTACAAACCTTAACCCTCACCTTGCTTACCATACATAGCAGAAGCAGCTAATGTCGCTCATATGCATGAGTTATACCTTCAAAAAATCCACCACCAAAAATCACTCGCAGCCCCTTTAACTCAACTTATAAACCAAACACAAGCCGCAACCTAAACACTAGCCAAAAAACCCCTTCATTACTCCTTTTACCAAACAAACCACCTTACCAACCCAAAAGACAAATAGATAAACCACCACTCAAATACAATTATCAAGAGAGGCAATATCGAAAAGCCAAAGGGCTTTGTATGTATTGTGATAAAGTTTTTTAACCTGGACATCAAAACAAACACAAGAGATCCGATTTCTACCTGTTAGAAGTGGAGGGTGTAGAAACAGAAATAGATAATGTTGATGATCCAATGAGACATGAGATCAATGTTACACCTGGGATAACTGAAGCACCCACCATAGAAGTTACACCTACACTATCTTGCAATGCCATGAATGGAAATCCCTATTTTGAGTGTATGAGATTGACATGATATTGTGGAAAACATCGATTTAACATTTTCATTAATCCAGGCAGCTCTCACAATATCATTAATCATAATGTGGCATGTGAAGTACGTTGTAAACTGGAGGAGACACCATCAATGCGTGTGAATACATCAAACAAACCAGTCTACACCACATATAAGTGTTGTGAGTTCAAGTAGAGGGCTTAAGGTTATGATCTTACAAATGAGGTTTACACATTGAAGTTGGATTACATTGATTTCATACCTGGAGTTCAATGGCTGGTCTTGTTAAACACTATTGGCTTGAAGTTTTTGCAATTACGGATGAAGTTTTACTTGATGATCTTCTCAATGAACTTGGTGGTGCTTGGTTTTTCTCTAAACTGGATTTGAGAGTCGGCTTCCATCAACTGAGAATGAGTTCAGATGATGTCTATAAGACTGCTTTTAAAACACATGCTAGACACTTTGAATATCTTGTGATGCCTTATAGGCTTACCCATGCACCATCCACATTTCGGGGACTGATTAATCATGTGTTTAAAGAAGTTGTTCGCTAGTTTGTTCTTGTATTTTTGAAGATAGTCTTGTCTATAGCAAAGACTTAAACACTCCTCTTTGATGTGCTTACCATCTTACGGAAAAAACAGCTCTATTTCAAACCCACTAAATGCACATTTGGTGCTACTATGATCAAGTATCTTGGTCACTTTACCTTCGAGGATGGGCTGAGAACTGATTTTGCAAAGATCGAAGTGGTGAACCAAGGGCCTGATCTTGTTTCACAGAAAGCATTACACAGCTTTCTTAGCTTAGTGAATTACTACAAAAGATTCATAGAAAGGTACAGTGTAATCGCTAAATCGTTATCTCTCTTATTAAAGAAAGATGCTTTCACTTGGATGGATGACGCATGAACAACTTTTATCAATCTAAAGCAAGCATTAACTTAAGCACTAGTCTTAATGCTTCCTGATTTTGATAAGACTTTTGTGGTGGAGACAGATGTATCCAATACAGGGATTGGCGCAGTCTTGATGCAGGAGCATCATCTTCTGTGTTTCATTAGCAGAATATTGTGACCGAAACACTATACATTATCAGTTTATGAAAAGGAATTCCTTGCTATCGTTTATGTTGTATAAGCTTAGAGTGCTTATCTTGCTCACAGACCGTTTGTTATTTAAACCGACCAACGAAGTCTTAAGTTTCTCACTGAGAAGAAAGTCACGACATCATTCCAACATCTCTGGCTTTCAAAGCTTATGGGTTAAACTTATGAGATATAGTATCGAGAGGGCAAACAACACCTTGCGGCAGATGCTCTCTCTCGAGTAACAAGATCTTAGTTATTAAGCATGGTTTTTTCTCAAGCACACGATGGGTTTTATGATACACTGAAGCTACTCTTGGAAACATATATTCACCTCTGCAAGATATCGAATTTGCAAACGAATGGCACATCTCACCCTCATTTCTTTTTCTCTGATGGTGAATTAAGAAAAAAAAGGAAACTGGTTGTTGGCAATGACAAGGATGTGAAATTTAATATATTGAAATGGCTTCATGATTTCGTTGTGGGCAGTCACTCCGGTAGAGATGCAACAATGCACATGGTTAAAGGCTTGTTCAATTGGCCCAAGATGAGTACCGAAATATAGAATATGTCAGAAATTACACTATTGCCAATAGAACAAGTATAATTCAACTATAAAACAGGTTTACTACAACATTTACTAATCCCAACTGGTATTTAAGAGTCCATTTGCCTTGATTTCATTGAAGGATTGACACCTTCAGTTGGAAAACATTGTATATTGGTGGTCATCGATCAATTGAGCAAACATGAACACCTTCCTGTACTTTTTCATCATTATACAACAATGGACATGGCATAACTGTATATGGATAATATTTTCAGGTTGCATGGTTTAGCAAAGGAAATCATCAGATCAAGATCCTATATTCAAAGTGATGTGTGGCAAGAAATTTTCATAGTCCATGGTGTCGATTTGAAGCACTCGACTGCCTATCACCCATAAACCGATGGGCAGATCGAAGTTACAAATCGTACACTAGAAACCTATCTCTGATGCATGACAGCTGATGCACCTCACACATGGAGCCAATGGTTACCACTTGCAGAATGGTGGTATAATACCACATACCACTCAACCACTCACATTATTCTGTTTGAAGCGGTTTATGCTCAACCACCTCCATCTCACCTCCCATATCTCCCATGTGAAAGCTCATCTTCTTTAGTTGACCGTAACCTGCAAACTTTTGAGAATATCATCAGTATGCTCGAGTTCCATCTGCAGCGAGCACAAAACAAGATGACTATGTGTACCTTAAGTTGCAACCTTATAAGCAACACTCTCTGAAGAATGTGAGAATGCCAGATAAATTATCACCTCGGTTTTACGGACCATTCCGTGCCATAAACAAGATTAATGTGGTGGCTTACAAACTTGAGTTACCCACCACTGCAGCAATCCATGACGTCTTTCACGTGAGCCAGCTCAAATAATGTCTTAACCTTGCTGGTATCTCTGCAGCAGTTCCTTAATATTAGTCAGGTTTGGTTACAGCAAAAGAGCCACAGGCTATACTTGATAAGAAAATGGTCAAATGTCGTAGTGTGGCAGTGACAAAGGTGCTAGTGCAGTGGAAAGGATACCTGAAGGAGCAGGCTACGTGGGAATTTTACCAAGATTTCTCAGCTCGTTATCGTGGTTTTACTAATCCTTGAGGACAAGGATTTTCTCGAGGAGGGAGTACTGACGTATAAAGCATCTTCACCGTTACTTATTTACTAGTTTATTGTTTTCATATTTAGTGTTTCACTGAACCGATCATGTCTATTTTGGTTTTGTCATTTGCAATTCTCAATATGTGTTGATTCTCTTAAAAGCATATCACACTTTTTCTATATATACTAAAACTCGGCCAAATGTTTCATTTAATGAAAAGAACATTTTGTCTCATCTTATGATTCTCTCACTAAACATTCAAACTCCATTGTTGGATTATCTTCTAGGTGATTTAACACCTCCTTTCAGTTCCTTTGCTGAACTCTAGAGGGGATTTTAGCTTTCATTATGATCTCTGCATCAAAATATTTTTTGTTATTTCCCCTTGTAATTGGAGAAGGAGGCTGAGTGATTAAGGAGTCTGATCTTATCGGTTGTTATTCAGTGGAGACGTGACTGTTCAATAATTTGTTTTTTCACAATTCAAGACAAATTAGACAAATTACATGCATTGCATAAGTGAAAATAATTATAAGTGTTATAAATAGCATAAATAAATAAAATATTTCCGTAGCTATAATTATTTTTTTGTCAACATTGGATCGACAAGATCCGACCCATAACCTAAGGCCCACCCCTAAAATTCATTTTTTAAGCTATCATAATGTAGCGGGTATGAATTGAACTATGGAGCCAAATCATTAGTTGTATCATCTTAACCACTAGACTGAGAGCAAATCGACAAAAAAAAAACTATCAATATTTTTACAAAGGTTTTGCAATTTTTATATTTCCTTCTTTTTTTCCTAAAGGTTAAAAAACAATTAAAAAAAAAATCATCGAGTTGCTCTCGGGTTTGGTGGTTAGGATAATCTTAATGAGTTGACACCAAAATTCGAATTTTACCAGTTATATTATGATAGTTTAAAAAAATAGGATTTGTCCGATCTAATTTTGAAAAGAAAATAATAATAAAATCAGGATCTCTAAACCCTAGTACCCCATCGGAAAGGGGTTCAGTTCAAGTGTTCCTATTTTTTTTTTTTTTTTGGGTCAATATTTTTTGGCGATCCCTGAAGCTGGCTGTCGAGGCGACTCTTCAATGGAGGCGCTAACGGGAATTGAAGCAGACATCGAGTGCTATTTCGAGGAGCATGATGAACAGAAATCGTCACCGGACGGCTGCAAACAGGTCCCGTGGCTGAGTTGGGAAGAGTGGGACTCCGTCAGAGAGTCTCTCTTCTCTTCTTCTCCTGATAGAGCCGCTTCTGCATTGCAAAGGGTAGAATTAGTAGAATCAAGCTTACTTGGTTTTAGACCAGAGAGCTTAATAATAGTTCAATTTATACGTGAAGTTACAGATTTGAAAGCAAAATCTCTTTTTGCGGATTTCAGGTTGCAACATGGCGGAGTAGAGGATCTCTTCCAGCTCCTGTGGATGTTACTTGTTCTCTTATTGAAATTCAACTCAAAGATGGCTTTATTCCGTTAGGCTCTGTAATCTCTCATACGTTTAAATGATTGATTTTATCGTTTTCATCTTATATTCTCTTTTTTTTTGTGATTAATAAAAAGCAGAGAGAGACAATCAGCAGATGCATTGTATTCAGAGCATTTACTCCAAATGCTATACTGCATGGGAATACTCAGGTGACTATAAGTTTCTTCTTACTTCTTGATATCTTTTTATTGATTTGATCCCTGCAATTTTTGACTCACATTTTATGTTTGAAGGCTTGTGAACTGTGTCATAGAAAAAACAAGGAGGAGAGCAGATGTTTCAATTGCTGAAGCAGCTAAAGCGATCGGTATCCCACGTAAATTGATCGATCTTCGTCATGGTATGAATCTTTGTCTGCTTTTCCGTGGTTGTGTCTAATAATGATTATCTGCTGCTCAATGCATTCGATTTATTTGATTGTTCTGATTGTAGAGGGTTCTCACCGTGAGCTCCCTGCACTCTCAGTTCTTCGGGATGCTTCAGATGAGGTACTCTTTATACCTTTTTAACTCTGTTTGCATTCTAGATATCCTTATTTCCAAGTATCATAACCTCGTAACACACGAGAGTCAGCTTTCCTGAAAATTAAAAACTTTGCTCATTTTATTTGTCTCTTTAAAAAGGTGTTTTGTGTTCCGTAGTTCTTGGACTATACAAAGGACTTTAACTTGCGTGCATATATTCGTTGGTTATTGTAGGCACTTGAATGGTTGAAGTCTTATTATTGGGAACCTCAGAAGTACCAAATTCCCTTGAAGAGAGATGGAACGGCTAGCATTAGAAGAGAAGTCAAATCCAAACTCCGGAAACTTGCTTTCTCCTTGCAGCTTAAGAAGAATCCTCAGTTTGACTCCCCCTTGGTCAAAGAAAAATGTAAGACCGTTCATCCTTTGTATCTAATCCCTTTGTGCTGAAGGAGGGATGGTAATGCTGAGCTAAAGACGGAATGATCCCATCTGTCAATCTTTGTTTGCCTTGTTTACCTCGACGAAGTTTACAATATAGTGACACGATAAAGATGATATATCTGTCTTGTTTGCTGCTAGGTTATGTAAATTTTGGTTTATTTCTTTTAGCATTTCTGTAAATTTGTATGGTCATATACGGTTACTTTTCTATTTCAGGTTCTCATAAAAGGATAAGGAAGATTGTAAACAGCCTTGTTGAGTTATATTCTTCTTTCTCTGCAGAAATATCATCTGTGCTCCTTGAATTCTTACTCAAGGCCCTGAATTCTTCAAAGTCGACAGAACTTTGGAATCAACCTGGCCAAGATTTCCGGATCTTTCTAAATGAATGGAAACCTGTAATCATGGAGTTCTCAAATAGAGAACCCGAGTTACTTTTGACTCTACTCAAGGCAGTCCTTGATATGATTCAAAACAATGAACGAAGAAGATATGAAACTGGTAAACTATTTATTTCTTGTACATGCGTTTATTCCAAAGAGTCTCAACTGAAACTTCAAACTGTTTCCAGATCCTTTTAACTTATGAATTGTTGTTTTCAAATGTTCGTCATACAGAAACGACAGTGGAAGAGGTTTCTCAAGTTGAGCAGATGCCTTTATTGTTTGCATGGCTTGTGAGTCTTCTCAATGAGTCAAAGCATTTTCAGAGAAACACTTCTGTTGAAGTGAAACCTCCAAGCATGTTTCTTATGGAACTTATACGTAAAAGTCTTCTCTTGGGAGTGTTAGGATACGAGCTGATTTTGAAATCAGCATTTCTGCTTGCCGAGATTGTGGGAGGTCGTGTCTTAAAGGAAAAGCTCATAAAACTCCCTCTCATGCATAAAAGTTCTGCAAGTATTCCATTGGAACAGAGTTCCACACTTGTAATAACTCCCACAACACTCCATGAGCAAGAGAAGAATCTGGGTGATGCAGAGAAGAGACTCGAGTTTGTCAAACTTCAACTCTCAAAAAAGAAAGGTAATAACACGGAGAAACCCGGTAACAGATGGAGAAGAGCGAAAACATGGAGCCCTTGTCCAATTGGTATGTTGCCTCGGATCATTGGATCTTCTGGACGTTTACCTCTTCTGGACTTTCCGAATGCTCAGAGCATCTCAACACATGCACAAAGTAGCAACAATGCGAAGAGAGGACCTGAATGCATCACACAACAATTCGAAAAGTCAACATGCAAGCGAGCAAGGTCGAGAGCAGATGACTCTGAATCAACTGAGGTGACATTGGAAACATATGAGGTAGAAGCTGAGATAGATAGAGAGGAAGAAGCTGAGATAGATAGAGAACATGCACATGAGGTAAATGAAGCAGATGAGAATCTGATGTGGGATTATAAAGAAGAAAGCAGAAGCTGCCTTATGATAGGTGGTGAATGGAAAAGAGTGAATGATGGAGAGTTATTGGAAATGGCTTCCAATGTTTCGATTTGTGTTTGAGATTTCCTGAAGTGAATTACAATTCAATGTAGTCCAGATATTTGATCAATTTTTCAAAAAGTAAAGCAAATGACCTACACTGTAGTAAAAGAGTGATGGTGAATTGACTGCTCCTTTTCGAACAACATATATTAGAGAACAAATTATTACACATGAATAGTATTTGATTTTATACACAGAAAAGATATGGAAGAAAACACTGAAGACCAAAAAATTTTACAAAGCTGCCACCAAATCAATCATGATACGAATCCCCCTTCTTCTACATCATATCACAAATTTCCCCTTTCTTCAAGGAATGAATTTGCTTTTAACCTACAAAAGTACAAAGCAAATCCTCTTGTTCAATATAACTTGAAATACAAGAGGGTACAGCATAAGCATGATTCGTGTGCTAGCTGATACTGTTCTATAATCTCTCTTCAAAATGTTGTGCTATTTGGATCTCAGTAACTTAAAGAACACACAAAACTTGAGTATTGTACTGGCAACCATTTCCTTAAAAAAAGGATTACGTGTTCGACTGCCCTGAAGAATAGTATATAAACAATGACACAAGTATCATCTATGAAGGATCCCATATACCAAGTGAGTTGGACCGAAGTGAAACGATGGATGATGACCAAGAACGCCGAGCAGATTGTACAAAAGAGACAGGACAGCACACAGATGCTTACCTAATCAGCTGTCTACAGTGAGTTGAATAGTCCTCAGCTAAAACTCTCCACGAAACCTACTGGAGTACACAATACAAAAATTGGAATTTCTAGAACATTTTCAGCCAGCAACCCTTATAGCCCCCATCTCATCAAGCTTTGAGCTTTTATGCTGCAAAGTTAAATTGAGAACCAAATCAATAAATTTTCCTTTAAACATATTACTTGTTGTCTAAAACCTTTGTTCACAAAAACTATGGCGGTTTGAGTATCAATGAAGAACCAGAGAAACTTGAGGCCTTCCAATATCACCATTACCTTGTTTTTTTTGTGCCTTTGAACGTCATTTAGATCTTCATCACCATCGTGTTTCCTTTTCTGAAATAACAGTGACAAGGGTCCATGTGATTTCCATAGGACATTAATCAGTAAAACAACAGAGCAGAGATCTGCTAACTTTCATGCAAAGGGAATCGCCAAAAAGGCAGCTCAACTCCAAATCAACAAATACAAACATTTCCATTAATCTATTCAATTTAGTAAGACAGGCACCTGCAACATATGGACATGCTCTTACCTTATCATGATGTTTCCTAGAGTGATCACCCGATTCGTGGTGGCCATTTTTGTCTTTCTTTCTGTCTCGGTCCTTCTCTTTATCTTTGCTTCTATCTTTATGCTTGTGCTTGTGCTTCTTATGCTCTCTATCTTTGTCTTTATCTCTATCCTTGTGTTTCTTATGTTTCCTATCTTTATCTTTTGACTCGCTTTTTGACTTTGACGCAAAAGTAGGAGCTCCCTTCTCTGCCTGAAAGAAGAAAGAGATCAAGTTAATATTCTAGCACTCCGTCAATCAAGTCACCTTAGTAGACACTAATTCTAAATTAACCAAGAACAGGATGTTACAGGAAACAAGATACATATTATCGAGCCTTTATTCTCTAGTACAATGCGATGTCAAATAATGATACTCATATGAAAAAAGAAATGTCGTATCATTACGTTGAAACTGAATATCACAACGAGAAAGTGAGAGAGAGTAGATTCTTACTGGAGGCAATTCAACAGGAGTCATATCATTTAGTTGGAAAGCCTCCATAAGCTCCTCTATATCAAACGGTTGGATGCGAGTATTAGTATCACGGCTTTGTGATGGGTTCTGAATAAGCTGATTTAACTGCATTCCTTCTCCTTTTCTGATCTCTGTGTCCCCAACCACATTATGAAGATAATGGGCATCTGATAGAGATTTGGGAAGGGATTTCTTGCAAAAGAATTCATAATGTTGCGCAAGTTTGAAATGAGATATAAGATCCACAGAACCACACAGCTCTCTTGGACCTGTTTTTATATAAACCAGCAGCATATTGACATCAGGGTAACCCATAACAAGAAAAAGGAAAACGAATCACATAAAACACTTCACGAACTGACAAAGCTCCAATTTTGAAACCATTGTACCTCCAAATTTGGTACGTTCAGGTTCCATCTTCTTTAACACACTCTGAATTGCTTTTGCATGATCACTGCATATATATCCTACAAAAGGAGTATTTCGAAGAAACATTGAGTGCCGAAGAAAGAATACTGATACACAAAACCATTTGCAAATTCAACTTCGATACAAACTCCACAATATTCTACAACTAATCACCAGCTCCTATTGCAAAGCGACCGAAACAGTTGAAATCTCAACAGAACAAAGAACTAGAAGAAAAAAAAATGAATTAGCATAAACTGGCTATACAAACTCAACTTTTCTCCCACATCTCCAGCTCGAAATAATGAAACTAGCATTAGGAACAACACGTACAAATGTCAAGTTCGAAAGTTTGTATTAGTAAAATCGTAAACCAAGTCCATACATATTGGATCTAGTCAACAAGAAAGTTTCTTCTGTTTGGGCAATCTACGAAACCGAACAATAATAATCACACAACGAAGTAATCACTTAAGAAAAGAAAAAAAAAGAAACCTTAGACTCGATAAAGGCCTCAAACAGAACATGAATTCGAAACACGAAAGAGAAAAGAATCAAGAATTGGAATTGGGATAGAAAATCCCAGATTCTGAATTGGTAGAAGAAGGAAATGAAACAAAATCCATACATACATAGACGTTGGAACAAAACCAGATCTCGTCGAGAAACCTAGCCTAGCTACGGAGCTGTAGCACCGAAAACAAGGAATTCAAAGCAGCGAAATGGTTGGTGAGGGTATCCGATTTCCCGCCCAAAAATTTGATTAGACAGTGATCGAGAAGGGACAGAGATCGAGGAAGGTTCGAGAGCGAAAAGGAGAGAGTAGTTAGGGTTTGAGCGTTTTTGTTTCTGATGTTATGAGTTATGTAATGACCAATTGGGAATTGTTTTCTTCCGTTGGCTTCTATATAAATCCATCAATTCAGTCAGCCTTTTTTATTCAAAGGCTTTCGCGTGGGCTTCACGCGCGCTGTACACGGCCCAGATGAGATCACCAGAAAAATTAAGGTGAACCGAGTCAATGAGTCTCTTGATAACCCGTACTCAACCAAAATATATGGGTTACTTTACTTTTGGAATTCGAGAACGAGACATTTTTTTTAACAATAAAATCTTTTTTTTTAAACATAGAAATCATTATATTAATTTGATAAAATATAATCATTTTGGATGATTAAATCCTTGGTCCTTTAACGAATGGATGTTGACTTGTGTTAAGTGGGTATCGACGAGTTATAAAGATTATCTTGATGTCCTGCCCTTATAGGTGCAAATCAGTGGGATACCGTTTCGATTTCTCACCCTCTGGATGGTTACACATATTGGGTATGTGTTAGGTAACTTCCTTGAAACTAACTTTGGTAGTGAAGCATCGACTATGAGAGCTTATGTGCGTGTCAAATTACTCAGGAACATCAACAAGCCCTTTCGATTCTAGTGTTTCTTTAAGTTTGGAGAAGAATCTGCACTATTGAAGTTCAAGTATGAAAACTACGTTTATTTTTCACTAAGTGTGGTATGTTATCACACGATGCTTCTGAATGTGTTCTCGTCGCGGATCTTCCTCTCCCTCAGCCATCTGATGATAACAACGATGATGATACATAACAATCTGATGACTCACATGACTCTGGAAACAACCATGACGGTCCTGAAACCGATGGATAATGTGCGACACTCTGATCGTTCTTCAAGTAATGAACGTAATGTGCCTCGTAAGCGTAAAGCTGATGAAGCCTCGCCCTCATGTGCATCCACAAAGCTGAAGATGCATTGTTTAGGCTATATCATTCGTCGTAACATGGCCACGGATGACATTGGGGACACAATTATGAAAAATTACTACCGTCTCTCTGATACAATACAGTTCAGCTTCGCAACTACTATGATGATATTGATGGTGATATTGGTGAACACGGGGGTGTGGAACACAACCCCACTCAAGGTGAAGGTTCGGTGGGCCATAAGCCACTGGGTTCGGGATGAACACATCATTTTGGAACTGCCGGGGTGTTAAAGGATCCCTGGTGGTTCGACACCTTAAGAGCATTACCAAAATGTATGCTCCGGACTTACTCTTTTTACTGGAAACAAAAAATATAGATGTTGTGGTTCATGAAGTTGCTGCTACACTAGGTTATGCTAATGTTCGTTGTATATCACCTCATGGTATAGGCAGTGGTCTAGCTTTATTATGGTTTAATTATGTTTTTGTTGATTTTCTTTGTAATGATGAACGCCTCTTTGATTGCTTTATAACTATTAGTAATACAAAGAATTCCTTTTACTTTTCCTTTGTTTAAGGTCACCCAATTAGGGGTTTACGACACATATTTTGGGAAAGATTACAAAGTTATATCACTGAATCGAAATGGTACTTGGATTATGTGTGGGGATTTTAATGACATAGTGAATAATGATGAGAAGATAGGTGGTGTGTTGAGAGATGAATGGACCTTTCGCAATTTCAGGAAAATGATTGAGGTATGTAATATGATGGATTTACCATATGAGGGTAATCAATTTTCTTGGTGTGGTGAACGTCAAAACGATATGGTTGAGTGATGTTTAGATAGGGTAATGGCAAATCTCGAGTGGCTTGAGCTGTATCCAACCTTGGAGAGTGAATTCTTATCCCTTCGGGAATCTGATCATAGACTCATTATTTTTTAATTGAAAAGATCACATCTACGAGGGCGTAAACTATTTCACTTTGACAAACGATTGATCACAAAGGAGGGCTTTAGAGATGTTGTACATGATGGCCGGTTATCGGGAAATTTAACAGTTTCAGAACGATTGGTACAATGTCGTCATCTTATTTCGGCTTGGAAACTACAAAATCCAACTGGCGGATCAGTGATCTCAATACTCATATTGAAGACGCAATGCTGAATGCAACAATTGATGTAAGCCATGTTCATGACTTAAGAAAAGAATTACTGCAAGCTTATCCTGAGGAAGAATCATATTGGCGTCAAAAAAGCCGAGTACAATGGCTACATGAGGGAGATAAAAATACACATTTTTTTCATGCCACTACAAAAAACAGAAGGACACAAAATCATATTCCTCAGATTCTTTCGGAATCAAGATCCTACATTTATGGAATGGATAATATAGGAGCTGCAGCCGAACACTATTTTTCCGATTTATTTAGGAGTATAGTTCATAGTGACGATATAAACAGGGTTCTGGAATGTGTGCCTAGAGTGGTAACAGAAGCTATGAATAATCATCTTATGAGCCCGATTACTAGTGATGAAATTAGGTCTACAGTCTTTGATATTGGAAGGACGTGTGCACCGGATCCAGATGGATTTACTACAACATTTTATCAACAATATTTTGACGTTATTGGACCAGCTATACTGAGGTACAAGACTTTTTCTCCACTGGTGCTATTCCTAATTCTTGGAATCATACGAATATATGTTTGATTCCAAAATTACCTCACCCACAAACGATGAAAGATTTTTGGCCTATAAGCTTATGCAATATGCTCTACAAAATTATATCCAAGATACTTGTGAAACGTCTAAAACTAGTACTCCCAGATACGGTTGCTGATACATAAGCTATGTTTACAAAGGAAAGGCTGATAACAGATAATGTTTTAATCGCTTATGAAGTCTTTCATTCTCTTCAAAGAAATAAAGTATGCTTAGAACAATTTATGGCCATAAAAATGGACATCAGTATAGCTTATGATCATATTGAATGGAGCTTTATAGAAGGTTTACTTCACAAAAAAGGATTCTCGGAGGTTTGAATTCGCTGGATTATGGGCTGTATGCGGTTCGTATCCTTCATAGTCTTAATTAATGGCTCCTCGTATCGACACTTTCAGCCTACTAGAGGTCTACGCCAAGAAAATCCGTTGTCACCTTCTCTCTTCATACTTTGTGTGGATGTCCTTAGCCATATTTTAACTTCCTCGTAATGAGCTGGAAGTCTACAAGGTATTCATATATGTCGGCGTGCTCCGGTGGTGTCCCATTTATTTTTTGTAGATAACTCGCTCTTTTTTATCCGGGTGGACACACGTAATAGCCTTCATCTAAATGGAATCTTTAATATGTATGCTCGCACTTCCGACCAGCTCATTAATCTTGAAAAATCTAGTATCACCTTTGGTAATAAGGTTTACAGCACAACACGTACTCATATACAACAATGCCTTGGAATTCTAAATATCGGAGGAGGGGGTAAATACTTGAAAACCAGAGCAATTTGGTTGTAACAAACGGGCTATGTTCTCGTCGATTCTTGATAAAGTCCGTACAAAGCTATCTGGGTGGCAAAATCGTTTCTTGTCTCCTGTTGGGAAAGAGGTGCTTATTAAAGCAGTAGCGTACGCGATGCCTATATACTCTATAAGTGTGTTTCAACTCCCACAGACACTTTGTCGTGATATCAATCGTTTACTTTCACAATTTTGGTGGGGTACAACGGACACACAACACAAAATCTCATGGGTGGCCTGGAATAAACTTACGACGCCTAAGAAGGCTAGGGGACTAGGCTTCCATGATCTACAGAAATTCAATTAAGCACTGTTGGTAAATCAAGTGTGGAAGTTCCTACAACGTCCAAATTGTCTCTTATACCGTGTTTACAAGGCGCACTACTTTCCAACAACGTCTATATTATCAACTCCAACTTGTACTACATCGTCCTATGGTTGGAAATTTATTCAATATGGAGCACAATTATTACAAAAAGGGGTATTCAATCGTATTGGGAATGGCCAGAACATAAAGATTGGGTTGGATGCATGGATTCCACTACAATCTCCTCGAGCGGCTAAGTTACTGCCACTATTTCACCCAAACACTCCTCTTTCTACTCTGATAGACCTTGTGACACGAGACTGGGTTGAGAATAAACTGCACAGAATGATTGATAGTAGTGATTGGGAGCATATTCGCCGTTTATATGTTCCACAAACCCAACAACAAGACTCAATACTTTGGTAATATACCCCATTAGGTATTTATACTGTTAAATCCAGTTATAGATTAGCTAATGATTCCACTATTACATACAGCTCGAGAGCCCCATTAGCGACGAATCCCGATATAGCCCTTCACATATGGCAGCTACTTATCCCCCCAAAGTTACACCATTTTCTTTGGCGCCTTACTTCTGGAGCTTTACCAATAGCGGATAATCTACAACAACGTCACCTAAACACCCCGCCAACTTGTGCCTAATGTTATACCGAATTTGAGACAATGGAACATGTATCCTTCACTTGTCCTTTTTCCATAGCGCTATGGCGTTGCAGTGGTTTACCGTTTGGACCTTTACTATATAGCTCTCATGGGTTCTTGGATCGTATAAGACTATTGTTCACACTCTCGCATAACAAAAACATATCAAAACACCTTCGATATATGTCGTGGTGGCTGCTATGGCGTCAATGGAAAACGAGGAATGCATTACTATATGGGCGAACTGCATATACAATCTCCAAAACATGGGAACGACTTCACACAGATGTTACGGAATGGGTTAATAACCCAACCACAACTTTCCATACCTCACATGCTGTTCCTTTCCATACACTCTCACGGCATTGGACAAAGCCACCTTCTGGTTGGGTTAAATGCAACTATGACACATCAAATCATGTTGATTCCCCTATAATACGTGATGATACATGCCAACATCTATATAGTGGTATGGGGAAATTTCCAGGGAGATACACATTAGAGGAGGCAGAAGGCACATCATTGATATGGGCCATGCAATCTGCTTTTGGTCTAGGTTTCCGAAAGGTTATTTTTGAAGGGGATAATATCATTCTTAATACAGTTGTCTCGGACCCGACAACTAATCTTCGACTTGGTCACTACACTACGTTGATAACTGCATGGAAACAGATGTTTGATGAGGTTTTATGCTGCTACAAGTCAAGAGAAGTCAATCAGTGTGCCGATTTGCTTGCTAAATCAATTATTTCATATGAACATTGTAATTGACAATTCTTTTCCTTTTGCCCACCATTCCTCTAGTAGTATGTAAACAACGATATTCACTGAGTAATAAAATTAACTTGTCGAAAAAAAACATTCATACACATTACAAACGGAAAGTACCGGAAAACTAGGTCATTATTATAAGAATTAGATGTTGACCCGTGCGTACGCGTATGACGGAGTTAAATTCTAATTTTAAAACTGAATTTTATGCAATTGAAATTAATATCAGAAGACAAAATTTAATCTAAAAAGAGAAATATGCATAAAAGTTTTAACTAATTTTGGGCTAATTAAAGAGAAATATGCATTTTGCCATCGCTAAAAAATTTAATTTTAAGATAAAACCCATAGCAATTTAAATTTTATACTATAAACTGGGCTTTAAAAAACAACAATTTAGCCTACTAAATGATTTAATTCCTAAGTTATAGTTCATTTTATAAATTCAACATATACATAGATGCAGTTGTATACACAAATTATTTATTATTAATAAGATCAATGTAGGAGAGAAATCCCATTTATCTGAGTTAAAAAAAAAACACTATTTTTTAATCCAAATGCAGGTAAATCTAAAAAAAAAGAAGTTAATCATCTTCATTCTTCAAGTGATGAATACAGTATTGGAAAAGATAAGTTATATTTTAGCGTAGTTTATGATATCTTATGTTGAAATTTTTAATGGTGTTATGATATATTGACAACATCTCGCATTTTTGTAAAAAAAAAGAGGTACCATACCAATATTTTCTGTTAGGTACAATTTAATAATTATGTCAAAAAGAACAAAATAATCCAATTCTGATAAGTAATTATTTAAATTAATCTAAATTTGGAATAAGATATATGTTAATTCGAACAAAATTAAAGTATTGATTGACATGTTATACATAGAGTTTTAGTTTTTCTTCCTTTATTATTTTTTGGGCTAAGTTACTTTAAATTACAATCTAATAATACAGGATCAATTTTGATATTGTAAATCACGTTATGGATAAAGGGCTTTGCGATAATAGGCTTAAAAATTACTGTTGCCAAAATGAAGGTAAACCGAAGTAAAAAATGGCAAATTAAGACAATAAATATTTTATGGTTGGGAGAATAAATGTTTTTATCTATTAAGAGGAAAGACAAAATGACGTTCGCTTCTTTAACAAAGAATTTCGAGAAAAACAAACAGTTGGAAGTCACCAAATCTATAAAAATTCGTTTTTATATAACGCTATATATAAATGCATATTGTTGATCTAATTAAATTGTTATGATAAAAAGTTGATGGTACCAAAACTTGAGAAGATAAGTTAATAATCTTTTGATTACTTTTGTCATATAGGTAAACAATTGAGAAAATGGTTTGGATGTTTTAGTTGAAGTAGTCCAAAATGCGGCAAAACGAGATTTCAAAGATCATGGACCATTTCTACTAAGTGGACGCGAAGGCATAAATGCAGGCTATGAAGATAAAGTGTTAGTGGAAGCCAACTTAGAAGAATTCATCATATCAGCCTCAAAAACAAATATAGGTACTATCTATCGGCCTACATTCGAGAAATATTTGAATGTAGGCAACATAACAACTCAATACATGGAAGAATTGAGACTTGCAATCAAGTTTGGTCCATCTGATGACATAATTGCTTTGATGTGTAAGGCTGAGGAACTGGTTGAATATGCCGAGTTTGCAGTTGGTGTGTTCTCCATATGCTCGAGAAAGTACGAGGAAGGTAAGAGAAGGATAGAAGAAATAAGGGATGACATCAAACGCAAGGATCTAATCGTTCGATTAGGAGAGAGATTTATACGAAAACTTTATGAAATTGGTACTTGATTGTTGGGATTATACGAAGAGACGTTTGACTATCCAGAAAAGATAGTCCAAGATGTAGCCCTTATGTATGTTATTATACTAATGTCTGCCTCCATTGTTTTATTTATAACTATTGTAATAGAGTTTGTGATATATGCTAAAATTATAACTTTTGTATATTGTATAAGTTAATATGTTGCAACATTTTATCAGTATAAGAAGTCACGTAAAGAATAATATTTGATTTAAAATTTGATCTATAAATTAGTAATGTTAAAATCTATATTTTTTTTAAAGAAATTTTCTTTATATCAGCATGTTACAGTCCAAGTTATGCAATTGTATTGATTAATATGAACAAACTAAAATTTGATGAAAATCACAAAATATTATAAAAAATTGTAATCATATTAATCTTGAAAGACCAGTAGATATAAATTTCTCAAATAGATTATATAGTAGAGCTTATACCTATTTTAAAAAATAAATTTGATAAATTAAACTTAAAAATTTATTTATACTATAAAAATAACAAAATAAAAAAATAGATAATTAGATAGCAAATTATCAAATCAACATTTAGAATATGGAATGTTTATTCTACGGTCCCCAACCAGTTATCCTAGTAGTAGTCTCCTTTAATGGTTTTATTAACTAAGTAGTATCCTAAACAATGTCTCTATCTGCACTGTAACTAAACTAATCAAAAGCGTAACTAAGAAATTGACCAGTTTTGCCATCACATTGACAATTATCTTGAACATATAATGTTTCCAATTCTGAAAATATAGAATTAACATTAGTCCTAAGATATTGTCCAATGAGTCGCCTTAGTTCATAAAAGTTTTCCATGCTTTTAGACATCAACGACTTAAGAAGAAAAGCGAGAATTTTTCTACATTCATGTGCTGTACCTCCGATACATATGAGAACAACACCATATAGATACATTTCCTGACGAAAACCTCTTAGAGAAGTATCCCGTAACAACACCAGACCTTCATCTTTATGGTTTTGGTAAAAATATAACAATATTCCCATACGAAATAAAGCATGATGATTTTGAATATGCATAACATGTTATATCTTACATATAACTACTGAGGATCGCCTCAATATAACCAAAAATGTTCCTCTTCAAGCGAAAGTCGGTAAAGAACATGATATTGATTACATATTTGTTTAAATTGCTTGCACACTCGTATGAGATTACGAACAACCAATATAGATACGAACAACCGATATAGACGAAGCAGAACAAAGTGACATAATTTCGCTTAGTATATGGTCGGGGAGAGACATGAGAAACATTTTTTAGAAAAATCTGGTCAATGATGAGTTAGATATTGATTTCGCTTTGAAAGCATATTTTTTTGTAGGAGTATATAAAGTTATTTTTTGACTTCAAATCTTTGGCACTAATATTATATTTTATATTGAAACGGAAATATTCTATATAATTAAAGAACTTTAACTATTACTATTATCCTTAGAAAGCACATTGCATTAACAATTTACTATTTTGTTATTGAAATTGACTATTTCAATTCTGGAAGAAACTATTAATATTTAGTACATAAATGACTAAAACCAAAGAAACATAACGAACGTAAATAATGATGGTCTAAAAATTATACCCACATAGCAAAATATTAACTTCGTAATCCCGTAAACAAATCTCACAAACAACAGATTTGTTCATATCATTATCAAGACCGTAGTGATGCCAAACATTGTTGTGCTTTAAGAAGTTGGTGGTTTGACCGTCACAATTACACTTATGCTTTATATAAGATCTTCTCAACTCTGAACGTACATCATATGGATAGCTCCTGGTGTCTCTGTCAATTTGAACCTAAAGTCTTTCAAGGCTTTATAGTGTTTTTGACATCTTGGGAATTAATAAAGAAGATAGAATTTCAAAACCTTATGTTTTTCTTTTTTTAACTCTACTACATAAGAGAATCACACCATACAAATAGACTGTCTCACGATAATTTATTTGATAAGCTCGACGAAGCAATATCCGTCCTTTTTTTTTGGTGGTCATAAAAATAGAAGATTATGCCTAATCGATACAAAGCTTGAGGATTTTCAACTTCAACTAACCTGTAATAGTGTTTGTAGAATTGATGCGGACCATTCCAAAATGGATAAAACTTTTCTTCATCAAGAGATACGCGATACAAAACGTAAGGTTCATCACATACAGCCTTGAACTTCTTGCGCACTATTCTAAGATTAAGAATAGTTGTTAAAGAAGAAACAACACATAAAGAGGCTATTGTAATAAGGATATCATCGGGCAAAAGAATGAGCGAAGTCATAAATTTTGTAAAATTTAATCTTTGCGTATGAATACCAAACCAAAACGAAACAATAAGATTTGAAGATGCGAAAGTCCTGTGTATATATAAGAAACAATTAGGGTTTAACCTAGATATGTCGTACAAAGTTATTGGGGTCGGTGTGAACAATAATTAACGACAACTAACTAATTAAGAAATTTTACTTATTTTAATAATCATATTTAGAACGAAAATCGCATATACCAAATCAAAGTAAATAATATTTATATTTATTCAAATTAAAATAAGAGATAAACATACTAAATAAATAAGTTGTAAAAAATAATGGAAAAAACATAACAAAATTTAAAGATGATGACTTAAGCACCGTAACCAAGTAACAAAAGACCTATGTTGTAACCTAGATATTTTTATATATTCAACATATTTAAAAAAATTTCACATAAAGAATAATAGCTAGGTTCATTGAATAAAATTAGAAAATTAACTTAAGATACGCATTTACTTATTTATTTATACTATCTTTTGAGTTTAATTATGAATACGATACTTAACCAAAATGAGCGAACTATATCTTTTAACTTTAGTTTGCGTGTTAATAAATCATTTATTCTAAAGCAGAATTTTGGACGACAATTATTTCCCTTAAGCTTTTAATATATATAGTATCTATACATCATCGTTCTACGGCATTCTGGAAATGTCCACGATTGGATAGTAGCATGTGCTCTCGTAGTACCCTGCAATGGGAGATTCAGTCTTCAATTTACGCAATCACCGTTTCGGCTATTTCAATGAGAGGGAGGTTTCCGTTAATTTCATAGTACAACGTTGACAACACATTACTTCTAACGTCGTATAAATAATTTAATATCTTTTACATATGTATCTAGAACACCAATTCTTTTCTTTTTTTGCAAAGGATTTTCTTAATGATGTTTCTGTATAAACTCAATTATTTATTAATTCTAAATTTCTGTGTTCAAAATACAAATTTTAACTTTTAAATTAATCTATAAATTATCTACTATATATTTATTGTTAATGAAATTTTGACTGTATAGAATATTTGAATAGAATAAAATTGGGAAAAGGCACATTCATTAAAATAGAGTACGTAATAAACAAATATAAAAATTCAAAATGACAGAAAAAAGTAATTATTGATGTCATTAATAAAATTAAACATAATTGAAAGCTGAAAAAATTATAATAAGCAAAGATCCCGACATTTGTCTTAGTCTTCTTCACCAACTCCATCTTTAGGCATTTTGACACGCTGTTTCTTGTCTTACGTAGGTTGATTGTCCGTATTAGAAAACATGTTATCTTCTATACACTTGCAAGAATTAGAACTAACACAACCAACATACTGTGAGGAATTGTGGCTAGTAGTACGTGGAGAAAGATATTCCTAAATAAAAAAAATAAAAAAATACATCAAAAGAAAACATTATATTAACTATGTCATCTATGAAACAACCAAATATTAAAACAAAGTGATAATATTACCATATCGATGGAAGCAGTATTCTCGCAATCTTTTAAAACATACTCATCTTTATCATCAGCATAAACTATTCTGTTCAAGGTACCTTGAACATATCATTAGCTTTCTGGAAATTATCCTTATCAACACTAACCAAAAATTCAAAAGATTTTCAAATTTAGGATAAGGGCCTGAAGATTTTTTGGATCTTGAATCTACATGAAAACACAATTACATATTTAATATAGTAGCTAGACAATATCGATATATAACACAATTTATAATCAAAGTATTAAAAATACCTCATCCCAATAACAGTTCAATAGCCGAGATGCACTTATCTCTAGTATTTCCATAGCAGCATTATCCCACAACAAACGTTTTACTTTGCTGGTACTATCCATTACACATTAGTGAAGCTTGTACCTGTAACAATGAATTTAATACCATAATATATATATATATATATATTTCTACTATATTAATCAACAACTAAATATGAACAAACAAAATAAATAAATCCCAACAAAACAGAATGAATAATTATACCTTGGAGTTATGACAGTTGTTATTTCTTTGCATCTCCCACACCAAAATCGTTTTTTGTCACCAGCTTTAGGTTTTGCTGCATCCTCTTCTTTAAGAACAATGTATACATCTTTATTGCATTTTTGACAAATAAAGTAATACCAAGGTCAATTCGTGTGTATTTCATACACACTGCCTATGACCTTACATTGCGCAACCTATATTACAAATGATTTTTTTTTAAACCTATATTACAAATGAAAATTAAGAATAATATTAGAATATTATATACTGATTAAGAAACACCAAGATTTTCAATAAAAATAACAATATATAATTAGTAATAATAATATAACAAAGCAAATGAATAAAAAAAGAAAGGTAAAAGATAACCTCTCGTACCTCGAGCATGTCCTTGATACTCGTAGTCTCGTATGAATCTAACTACTCTTTGTTTTTATATAGAGACATTGCAGTTGAGTCACAAATAGTGTTCTCCTCTTGTCAATCTAAAAATAATGTTGATTAATATAGTAGATTCCAAAGAAAATCAGAGAGGGTCAAAATTATAACCGTAAATCTAGTAGATACTTGCTTGGAGCCGAGAATTTACAAAAATCTGAGATGTATCATAAGCACTCGCTACTTGAACTTGTTCTTAAATATTTGAAAATGTTAGTATTATGGTTTGAATCAATTTATAAATATATTTTTCTAATATAAATTAAGAAAAAAATTAATACCCTTGTAAATATTGATTTTTGCAAATGGAATTAGGCATGTAACCATCTTGCCATTCGAGTGTGCAATGGTATCATACAATGCATCAGCAAATTGCCACCATAATGTACACGGTATATGTGAACCACNAATTGCCACCATAATGTACACGGTATATGTGAACCACTAAAATAAAATTTCAAAATATATATTAGAAGAAAATTGAAAAAATAGCATCATACAATGCTTCAGCGAATTTTTCCCACAGTATACAAAACATACCTAGCATCCATGAGTTGAAACTGAAGATTAGTTGTGGGTTTATTATTGACATGGAGAGATTGCATCTCACCAACATTAACAACTTGTCCAAGGACATTTGAAAGTAAAGAAAATAAAAAAAAAGAAGCAAATATATAAACAAACACATATAATTAAAGAAAAGAGAATATATAATATATAAGAATTATGAAACCATTTCAAAAAATACCTATAAGACAGTCCGAATTTAAACGGTTACGAAAAATGTCAACAAAGTCGGCTAGACGCACATATATATCATCCGATCGGGAAATAACTTTGACGATTATAGTTTCGGTAGTAATGTTCATCTTGAATGGATGATCGGTAGCTTTGTACTTCCCTATTGATTTGGACAGATTGAAAGTCTCTATGTCCAACCAATTACCTTCCTTGACATGAACAAAAAATTTTCGAACCATTTCCTTTTTTATCATCGCATGAATAAGAGATCCCTAAAAAATAGTGCATAATTATTTTAGTTTTAACAGATCGGAACGTAAAACAAAATAGTTAGATATAAGCTAAAGATATAAAAAAAAGCATACTGATTCATCTGTTAGAATCAAATTGAGATTATTATCGGCGTAGATACCAAAAGGTTTCCATGCATGGAGAACTTTAACGCAAACTCTTCATTGACTATTGAATGGACTGAGCTCAGAAACAAGATCGTAAGAAATCATATCGAGGTTCTCTTCATTCTACGAATTTGAGTAAGAAATATCCAATAATGAAAAGAAGAGATGGATTGGAAACTAAAGACTAATGCAGTATATATAGACTACAATTAGGTCGAGTATTAGGGTTTAATCAATGCGACTTTTGTGAATATGATATAGCTTATAAGATTTTGAATCTATCTAATAAAAAAAATTTGGAAGTTGAGATACTAAATATGTGAATTTTACTTAGCGAGTTCATGATTTCAATATGTAAATTTTACATTAGATTAATAAAAAGGAAACGATTCGTTAGAATCCAAGTTTGAGATGGATTACCCAACGTATAATTGGATAAACCGATTAGAATTCGGATATCAATTGATTATTCGGACAAAAGTGTTAAAAGACATAAACAGCATTAATGAATTCTTATTTCTCCGAACAAAGATGAGGGCAAATTATGTCATATCCAAAGAAAACAGTGATAAATTTGTCCAATCATGCAAAATATTCGATTAGAATTCGGATAATCCAATAACTTTCCGGGTGAAATGATAAGTAAACTCTAATCTGATTATCCGTTTGTGATTCGTATACTAATGTGATTATATAATACTCTTTGTTTTAACCAACATTTAGAGTATCGAATGTTTATTCTAAAATTTCCAACCAATGTTTAGGATTTTCTTTGATTACATCTTTAGAAATATAGACCAATGGTTAAATATAACAGCCAATGGTTAAATATAGACTTATGAAAAAAAGTAATATGACAGCCAATGGTTAAATATATATATATATATATATATATATATTAGTTCTAGAAGTCGTACGCCTAGGGTTTCCAAAAAAATAAGGATATAGTTAATTGGTTGTTATGATATTGAATCCTTTTTTGCATGAATAAGAAATACAAACAATTGACCAAATTAGAAAATTACCAGTTTTTTCTTAGCTACAAAATTAAATTAAAAAAGAATATCTTTATATATGATAGATCTTATTTGGCTAAACTATAGGATCCAAAAAATTGGCACGTACAGTGATGTAAGATAAGTACAAAAAAAGTGAATGAAATTGAAATATTTGAAGATACTATAAATAAAGGGTGAATTACTTAACTAGTCTACAATTATACACTAATGACTTAAGTACTCTACAATT
>OVAX01002776.1:0-25944 GCA_900406405.1 Lepidium africanum | reverse complement strand
CTCTTACGGGTTTAGTCTGGCGGACCGGCTCTTACAAAATTGGGTTTTATTTTCTTTTTTTAAAACAAACCCACATATGTTTCTGAGCCCACGAGCCGATGTAAATCCTCCAATGGGCTTGGCCTAACAAAATAAACAAATGACCCTTTTCTATGTAATCCCAATATTGATATTAGTAGATTATGGATGAATTTTTGTGGTTTTTCGTAGTAACACACCGGTAAAGAGGCATGGTTTAGATTCTGGTTTACGTATAAGAAATACGATAAATGGATTAACTTTAGTAAGCAAAACATGAAACATTATGACAAATCCCATACCTCTTGTGGAATTTCTTCTCAAGATTTTTTGGGGCTTTTTTAACATTTAACAATCCCTTTATAGTACAGATACAGTTATATATATAAAGTATTCATTATACTTTTGTTTATATAGAGAACAAATAATACAGTTTACACAATTTAGTTCATAACATCTTCTTAAAGCCAATGTTAATACGAAACTATGTAGTAAGAACATCAGGAAGATTTGTTCGAGTACCAAGAATTTTCCCACCAACATCTGGAAATGTTTCAAAACCAGGCAAAGTGGTTACTTTTCCATTGTCATCAACTTCAAGTGGATAATTCAAAATATGACCTTGTAAAGGTGAAAATTGATCTGCAATGTATTTCTTCCAATTATCTTCACCAATCATATTAACTCTCTTCACACATTCTAAACTTTGAGGATCTTTGAATGTATCTTCAATTTCTCCCATGTGTTCTGACCACAATGACAATCTGTATCCATAAATTTGACCACGAGGGTGTCTTTTTCTATGACTCCATGTATGTTGTTTTTGGTAGGCTCCCATTGCAATCTCTGTGTCTCGTGATCCTGCCATTGATCTTTGATTGATATTTGCAGAGCCTAATAGTACATACTCATCATCCACTATCATTCCTTTTGCATGTACATAGATCATGAATCTTTTCCATTTTTGAGATACTGAGACCTGATCAATATATATGATTATAAAAAATGATTTGAACTTATATTGAGAAATAAACAAGGAACGAGGCACTGAAAAGCCATGGAAAAATTACGAAAATTAATAGGATTGTGGGTACTAACATTTTTTGGTGGCTAATTTTTTGTGTTTACGGGATCATGACTAATTTTGCTGTGGCTATTTAGACATTTTTCGTGGTTATATAGGCATTTTTCGTGGTTTTTCCATGACTTTTCAGTGTCTTTTCCATGATTTTCAAGCTACCCACAAAAATTTTCATTTACCATTTCTCCATTTTTTGTGCCACTTTTTCCGTCAGACTGCAACTCCTCCCGTTTACCTAAACAATAAAAGTTTAGATAGTCTCGTGGGCTAACATTCTCCAATTTCATGGCTTTTATTTCCTTTGCTATGATTTCATACATCATTTGCATCGTTTGCCCCTGCATGTTTAAAAGAAGATGACGTAATTAATGAATCATAGTGTTTGAGTTCAATTAATTTTTTTACCTTCACCTTTTACATTTCCATCATATAATGTTATGTGCTATTTGTTCTAACATCGACCAACAAATCAAAAATGATAAATACACAATTTAGTCTCAGTATTACAACAAAAATATTATGTTAGTATATACAATACTTTAGGCCATCTCCATTGGCAATATCTCACTTAGTATCTAACATTAAAATATTATTAAAATAATAAAAAATGATGAAAGAGAAAAAGAAGTGTCTCTAGTTTGAAAGATCCAAAAGCCACATGTACTTATTTACTTGAATTTTTTTAATAAAATTTAAATAAAAACTAAATTCTTGTAAAAATATTAATATTTTATTATTAAGAATATCAAATTAGTATCCTCTGTTGGAAATACTCTTACTAAGCATAAAATATTTCGTGGCTTTTTCTTATATGCGACTTAGACACAGATTTTTTCGTAGTTATGTCTAGAGTATAGAGATTTTATATAAATATATAATTTAGCTATTTAAAGTTTGAGGAAAAGAAAAGATGTTCAACTAAGTTGAAAGACATGTTTAAATTCATTATATTCTAATGACATCTCATATGATAAACTATAAACTTAAAGTTATTGTTTTTCACAAATTATCATTTTATGATATAGGATAAAATTTTTGATTACCTGCCAGTATAGAATTTCTTGGACAGGTGCAGAGGAAGGGACTCCTTCAGGCCACATAGGGATTACTATGTAAACTGCAAACCTTTCTTTAGCCCTTATCTTGCTGCAAATCTTCAATGCAAGTTCTATGGGAACCAAATTATCAGCACCTAAGTAATTAAGCAGATAAACATAGTTAAGAATGAGAACCATAGCTCACAAAATTATTACAAACAATAACATGTTTGATGTAAAACCTGCTTCTTTGTAATTTGGCCATGCAAATGATGATCCAATAAAATATTGATTCTCGATATATATAAAGTGTTGTGCGGATCTAATTGCTTGGATGTATGCTGTTTGAATACTCTTCTCGATCACAAGATTCTTAGCACACACAAGATTCTGACAATAAGTGAAAATTATGAAAAGTAAGTACGTCAAATAGTTTGAAAAGTATGAAATATGAAGCAACTAAAGATGTGTTTCTAAAGGTAAAACCTGTGCATGAGCTTTATAAACATCCTTAGGAAATCCTTTCAGTGATCCTGAATCAATTGACCTAAAAACCTATTGTTAATGAAAAACAAAGTTATGTAAAGATCCAAACCAAGTAAAATACTTGAATATCGCGCACAATATGGTGAGGAAAGTTTGAATTCAGGTAGCGGTATCATTGTCCGAAGTTCTTTTCTCTCTACCAATCGACTACTACCGTGTTAACAGGATTTGAAGGTCTTGCGACAAAAGTTGCCACTACACTTGAGAAAAAAAGTACAAGGTTATCTACCTGAATATGCCAGTTTTGCTTTTCTTCTTCTGTTGAGACCCATAAAGATGTATCATTAGTCGAAATTGTTTTGGAAGGGCTTAGGATCCACGATATTCGTTCCAATTTTATTAGAGAATCATCGTGCCAACGAGTCACCCTCTTGAATTTCTGACCAATTTCAGACCATTTTGTGGCTTTTTTCCAACGTTGTTCAAAGTTTGTGAGGATATCATAAGCAGCTGGCCCTTCAACTTTGCAATGAAGATCATGCCATGGTTGTCTAGGTCCTTTGGTTCCTCCCTTTCATTATCAAATTGTATAGTTAACATTTTATAATATCTAATACAAAGAAAGTTAGATATGGAAACAAAGAACTTACTGAAAATGTGGGATTATGATAATCACCCTCAAAGACAGTATCTAAATCTTTGAAAATTCTATGTTCAGGTGTATCATATCGACCATCACAGAGATCAAGGCCTCCAATAAAAGCACTTATCTTTCTATTGTTCCCTGATGCTTGTGTGTCCACAATCACACATTTCTGATGATGCGTGAAAAGAGTGCCCACAACCTAGTTCATATATATGTCATCAAAACACAACAGGATCATTATCATGATATATAAAACTTATGTAAATGCACATGTTTGTACAATAATCTCTTTAAATATGGAAGTATAGAAAGAAAAATATAGTAATTGAATGATAACACAAAGCATGCCTGCTGCTTGAAAAGGCTAAGCTTACTACTAGCATAACGCGGCGACAACACACACGAAACTGAAGACCTCTTGAAAAACTTCCGAGTTTCTTCATCGTGCGTTTGCATTACTCCGGTCTGAAATAAAAATACATATAGAGTTTAGTGACTCTGTTTCAACAAAACGATTGAAACAAAAATGAACGATTGAATAGAAGGTCGTCTGAAAATGGGCGGTTAGATATAACAGTTGACATACATCCATATATAAATTCATTTGAAACATCAATTAAAACAAAATCCAAATGTTTTAAACGTTGATTTCCGAACGTCTGTTTAAACCGCTGATTTTAAACACCATCTGATTGGTAGCAAAATAAGAAATCGCTAATGCAAACGTTTGCATCCATTTAATTCTACTAATCAAACACAAAACCACATGAATATTGGTTTTGTTTTCTTACCGTGTTAATGAAAAATTTACTGTGAGAAGTTTTGTCATCCCATACCAACAACAAAACCCTAACACCTTCTTGAGATTTATACTTCAATAGGTCGCCAAGACTAAGATTCCCACCATTTGGTACTTTCTTCGATAGGCCTCTAATCAGCTTAACTTTATGATAAATCGACCAACCAACAATATAAACCATATGGTGAGCTTCCAAAATGGCATGACATATATCTTCCCAACATTTCTCATGTTGGTAAAAGACTCCATCATCTAACTCAATCTCAGGCATGTTCTCCGGCACGTGAGCATCTTGATACAATGTCACGTGACCACCAGGCCTCACCGGAAAATAACAATTAGCCACTCCTGATGATGTAATCCCACGAGTATAAAGATTGTTTCTCTCACAAGGAACAAACCTCATTTCCAATCTAACTGCTGAATCTTGTTTCGGCGAGCCGTTTATCGGGAACCATCCGCTAATCGTCTCGCCTATCTTGACTTTTTCAGCAGAAATAGTTGCGATTCCGATTAGATCAGCTCCAAAAACATCGTTGTCTTTGACATAAAACTCGATTTTAGAGACTGGATGTGCCAATGGAATTTTGAAATGCTCGTCCCAAACCGGAGTTTGCGAATTCGCAATCACACGCGTTCGAGCTACCGTAGCACCAGCGAGACAAACAGTAACGTATGGATCACTTGTGATTATATTGTTATGTGAACGTCTACGACTACTATTAGCAGGTACACAATTCTTATCGAAGAAATTAAATGCATTGAAAACACGACGAATCCTTTCAGAGACAAGGTCCATGTTAGGCAAATGTCGAGCTTCAATGATCTTGAGGTCAAGATCTCCATGAAGATAAACTAAGCCACCTGATTTCTCGACGTCTTCCATAGAGAAAAAGCAAGATAAGAACTTGAGATCCTAAGATTATTGAAATCGTTGGTTACATATGTGGGCTAGTTGCTAACGCTTGAATTTCTCCAAAGCCAACGGTAAGAAACCGAAGGCGTTGAGAAACAAAAACAGAGAAAGACAAGAAAGAAAGAAAAAAAGTTTGTTAGATGAGTAAAAGTTTATTTGTAGAGGGTGAAAAATTGGTTAGAATAAGACATGTGGTAGGTAAGATGAGATAGAAGTTGAGGTTTTAATTAGCATAGACAACAAGGCAAGGATTGTGAAAGTCAAATGTATATAACTATGCGTTTTGTTTATTTAGCTTGAATACGAGAAAAACGCACAACCAATGTTGAGGTATGTTTCTCACGTCTTTTTTGTTTATTATGTATATATATATTGATGCTCCTTTATATAATATATAAAATTATTTTTGGAATATTAAAAGATAAATGTTTGCCAAGTACAGGTTAGAGAGTTGAGTAGCCTTTTTTCTAGTTTGGTACTAGGCAGTGAGTTCAAATATCACCCATTTAGATGGAGAACTTTAGATATAGATCGAATTTTATCGATTCAATTATCGTTGATAAAATATATATATATATAGCCTTCAACCTTGAAATGATGAGATTTTAAAACTCCAAAAAGTTTTAGTAATAAAATGATAGTCCAGTAAAGTACGTAATAAGATGAGTTTTTTCTTGTCTTGACATTTATGTGATTAATATTTGATTAAAATTATTCGTTTGATTCAGCAATTATTTACACATTGTCGGTATATGATTTTGTGGGTTCCGTTGATCTTGTAACAAAGTTTCTGTCGTAACAAGATGATATCGATTTTTTTCATTCATATATATAACATAAAATCAGACTCCATTATTGTTGATTCGCTTCCAGATGTTTGAGAGTTTTTTTTGTCTGATGTGAAAGAGAAGAATTCTCAAGATATAGTTTTGATCTTTCTTCTGTTTTGCATCTGCTAGTAATGTCAGCATATTGGATTTTTGGACCAAGAGTTTGGTTGTTTTTGGAGATTGCTTTGAAATTTAGCATGATTGAGACGGTTCTTTTGAATTTTGGATTTTTATAGTCACATATCTTGAATAGATAAATGTTTGATGGACTTTTGAACTTGTCCTACCGCTTACTCTGAATATTCTTAAAATGGTGGGATTTGGATTTGGGGAAATTCAAGATCGCGATTTTAAAACTGCAGTGACATAGCTTATAACTTCTTACAACTATGTAGTTAAGTCTTAAAAGCTTTCCCCAACTCATAAGATTAAGTATGAAGACAATCTAATACTTTTTTTTAATCAATAATTGGATTCATAATGTTCTATCCATAACTCCAAACTTTATCAGATAAACTTACATAGATTACATGGAGTTAAACTCTAGTAAAAAAACTATAGAATTAGACGTTTAACAATCCGACTATGACTATATATGATACTTCTACGAGAAAGAGGATATATATCGTTTGTTATATTAAACAAAGAAAAGAGCATAGTAAATAATAAGACGAAATAAATACTTTTCTTTATCACAAAATGTGTTAGCAAGAAGCACTAAAGTGAGTGAAGAGGTCATTTGGTTTTAAGAAAGAGAAGTAAGGAAGGCAAGAGTAAAAGGAGACGTGGATTTTCCAAACATTGAGCAAAACGAAGGAAGTTTGTGGAGAACTCTTTGGACTGTCGGAGTAAGAATATTGAAGTCAGTTCTAAGTTTCAATAGAGGTCGCTGCTTCTTCTTCTCATCCTTCTTTGTGTAAAGTTTGAGAACAAAATTCGTCGGCGCCATTTTCCCACCTGAGAATTGTATTTGATGCCATCCTTCTTCATTACTACTTTTCTCTCCTCGTTCTATCAACATTTCATCCTCTTCCTTACTTACTTTCATGGTGAAGTCTTTTATTTCCTCCATGTCAATGCCAAGAGTCCAGCGCGTTGAGCCTCCTGTATCCATTGAAATCACTGTGACTCTTCTCTCATCTTCTTCTTTATTGTTTATGACACGCAGAACTGGAATATTTTGCTTGTCCCATCCAACCTCAGCATCCTTGTTGGTCACACAACTGTATTTAGCTTCAAAAGTGACAAAATCAATCTTATTCTCTCTGCCACATCTGAAATCTTCTTTGATCTGCTCTGCTTCCATGTTCAGGTTTCCAGGTGTGTTTGAGAATAACGAAATGAATGAGAATTGATCTTTCCCGCTTGTATCCACAACATGTACTACCTACAAGAGCGCAACCATATGGTGTCAATCTCCAATATACTTAAAAAACCTCCACTGGAACGGGAATCAAAGGGACTTACATTTACTGTTCTTGCAGTATCCTCAGTAAATGCAGGAAGAACACCAGAAGATACAAGAGCAAGAGAGAGAGCAGTGATAATGCATAATGCAGTGACTAACGACCTTTTTGCACCTGGTGACCATAAATTTGTGAATAACTATTATTATTGCTTAATTAAGTTAGTTTGTAGTTATTTTTATAAATTCCAAAACAAAGTGTTAAAATAGAACATTACCGGAGAGATGAATATAGGCCAACAGATATACCATAGTCAGACTTACGAAAGTAGCAATAACTACAGCAATCATTGCGTTGCCTAGCCATTCTTGAGTTCCCCCGGGATTTCTACACAGCAAAAAATCGAAAACAACAGCTACAATATAAGGTCTGCTAAAGCTCAACCAAAGAGATTCACATAAGCATTAGTCCTCAGTATGTTTCAATGCATATTATTTCTTCTTTTTTAGCATGTACTGACAATTAAATTCATTGCAATAGCGTTCCAACACATGGGGAACAATTTGTTTCACTATCTAAGTGTCGGCAAAAGAATCTTAGCCTGTTTATCAAAGGAGCAGAAAGCGTTACTCTATTTATTTCTAAAGGGAGAAAAGAACATGATATAGCAATATTGGATGGATTTGATAACCAAAGGACATCAAAAGCAATTAAGGTTTGTTTCAGAGTCCCTAATATCTCCTAATCCTTAAGATTCCGAAACAGCCAATGTTCAAAAAGAATCCTAACCTACCCTCCCTCCCACCTATTTACTTTTCATCATCTGTATCAAGCATCTTACATTCTAGTGCCAATCACATTACCTGTCAAATCTAACAACCATGCCGATTAATGTGCCCGTTAACTGGATAAAACTCCCGGATGATATCAAAATTGGTATTGACAAGCTGATAAGGAGAGTTGCAACTTTAAGGGGCTTTGGCAATCGCACTGGAGTTAAGGTCGCCTCAAGCAATCCATCTGGACATAGGTTTGATGAAGTCAAAGTTAACGCAGCCATAAACGGAAATATCTTTTTAAACGTCTTCAATTTACTTAAAGAAAGTAACATAGTTCATTATATAAAAACAGAGCTAGTCAAGATTGGCTTACATGAAAATGCGGGAGGAACTAGCCAAACCAGGGCGAGGTATGTTGATCCAAGTTTATAATACGTTCCAAAGGCTAGAAGAACAAGCCACTGTATAGAACCAGCTTTAAACAGCCATCTTTCAGTCTCCAGCTTGGCCAAATTATCCCCTAATATTGGTGAGAGATGCTTTTTCTCTACATTTTCTTTTGATAATTTCTTCCGAAGCAAAACAAAGGCCACATGTTGACCACTTATTGACCCCAAAATGGCAGGCGACAGAAACAATCCAACTGCCATCCATGGACTTGAAGCATAAGGCACAGGTGATGAAGAAATCCAAGGCAGTATGAAGGCAACAGCTACCGAGAAAGCTACTGAGCATATCCATGTAAGGATGATACTTAAACACGACAAAATCAGTGATGTAACAGCGGGATAACCACCCATGACCAAAGACATAACCCATATAAGAATCGATTGCATGATAACTGAGACGTAGAACATTTTCGCAAAACTTTGCCGGTATACAATCATATACTTCCCCTGAGAATTGAAATGAGGACAAAGGAAAGCTATTAGGAACGAGGTACATGAAACTTTATATGTGTACATATTTTACTATATTGTAAATAGAATAATTGGTTCTGAAATCACCAAAATGTCAAAATAGACAGCTGAGTCCTGGTTGGATTTTTCCTCTCCCTGGAGTGTTGTATCCTTTGGTAGATCAGATGATGAGGCAACTCGAAGGAGGAAAGCAAGTACGTTTTCCCCAAGATGCTGGAGCGAGCCTGGTTTTATGAGTTCTATCTTATCATTCTGCGATGCAAGCGATAAAATATTACACATGTAAACCGGGATCAAAAGAAGACAAAAAACACTTAAAACTACAGAAGGGATGTACCTTCGTGTGATACACAGCAGTATTATCTGTGAAAGCAAAGTCCAATCCCGAGAGTCCAGCAACCTCCTTGTATACTTGGAAATCAGTTGTAGATTTTATGACACCAGAAGAGAACAGATCCTGTGATAGTAAAGCCAGTAACGTACAGATGTAAATATACCACCGCACAGGGGGGCAAGAAATATCATTTTTAAGTACCTACCTGTCCAATGATCTGACCAGATGGATATTTCGCACTCAAAGCAAAGTTTTCAATAGCCCATGGACTCGGGCCTGCCTACATCCGGCAAAAATTTCCAACAATTAGAAGGTCGAAAGTTACACTTGCAAAATTGTTATGTATAGCGGTAATGAACGATAGATAGTGCATAAAATTATACCTGGAAAACAGCGGACTTTCCTCCCGTACCCATTGCCTCTAAATCAATAGCTAAACGTATTGTGGAACTCCATGGATGCTGCATCAGTTATAAACAATGTGAATCAGCAACGATAAGTTCATGATTAAATACATCGTAGGAGACTAAGTTGACAAAGTCAAAGTAAAGGAGAGAAATGGCAATACATCTATCCAAAAACCACTAAGGTCAGTGAATCATATTACCTGGGTTATAAAGCTATGAGCACCATTAAGACCTTCTTCCTCTCCAGTATTGAACAAGAAGATAACAGAATTCTTGAATCTATGAGCAGATTGGGAAACAGATCGAGCTAGTTCCAACATTACAGCTATACATGAGCTACAATCTCCAGCCCCACCTCTGCATACATCCACAACCGAATCAAAGACATACACACACTTCATACTAGTAATATGGTGATATTAGGAGACAAATAATGTAATCTAAATCAATGGATAGGAGATGAGGCAACATACGTTGAAAAGACAGTATCAATGTGAGAAGAGACTAAAATAGCATTGTCTCCTGCATCTGATTCGTATTTTGGCAAGATTCTTAGTACAATATGACTTATATCTGAATACACAAGTGACTTCCCTTTAAAAAGACCAAACAAATTATTTACACCAGATTTTGATTCAAAGAAATCAATATTCACATCAACCTCCCAGTGTGCAGTTTGTTTAACTTTCTCAACTGCTTCCAAGACATACTGCATAAGATGAACAATACAAAATTCTCACTCAGTGCATCCAAATTTGAGAAACAAAAAGAATGGAAAACCCTTATTAAGACAGAACCTGAAGAGCATGCTCAAGAGCATCAGAAGAAACTGGATGAGGACCAAATTGAGTCAAAGCTTTAACATGTTTCATCGCCTCAATCTCAGAAAAACCCCTTTTCCCAGCTTGTTGAGCGTTTAAGGGTTTAGGTAAATTTCCAAGTTGGAAATTGTATATAGCCCAAGTGAAGTATGTGATCAAAATCAACACTGAAAAATATACTTTTCCCGATCTCTTAACATCTGGAGCAGCCACCTCCCTATTAAGAAGAACATCGTTGTCAGAAGCATCAATCACTTTGGAAGATGGCTCTGACGAATCTGATGCCTTGGGATGACGCTTCCTCATCGTTGGATTTGGATCGGTACGGTTCTGAGAGTGGAAACAGAAGAGGGTGTTTACGGGAGGTTTGATGCCTAAAGGCTAAGGACATGGACACGGTCAACTCTTTTATACAGAAGTATCTCAAATATAATAAGCTTGTGTAAGGTTGACCAAACAAAACAAGATCTCCAGAGTTCCAAATTGCTTATGTTGCTAACTATTCTTTACTTATTGGGCCCTTATTATTTGGGCTTCCATGTTCAGAAAATCGGCCTAGTAGCTAGGCGGGTACGGTCCAGTAGCCCTAGATATGATGTGGTGGATTCATGGAATTATTGAAAAAAATAGTATAGGATCCGTTTATTTATGTGCCTAATTAGAAATTGACTGCTAGGTTTTTATGTCGTTCTGAAATTGAAAATTATGAAAATTTTGGGAAAAATGTTCTTGAGTGTTTTTGGTAAAAAACACGGATTTTCCAGATGAAACATATTTCATAACTTAAAATTCTCTTATAATTTGATGGGAAAAAGGATCAAGTTTTCAACAACAAAATCATTATTTGGTTATCATAACCACTAATTTGAGAAGAACTCAGCAAAATAAAAAGATTATGGTGGATAATACTATATTTTTAAAAATAAGTGTTTTTTTGTCAACAATTAGTAGAAGATTTATATTTTAAAATTATTTTAAATATGTTTAGTTTAAAAATGTATGTTTATATATATATTAATTAAATTATATTTTAATGATTGTATTAAAAATATTTAATTTGGAGAAAAAAACTGTGTCATGTTACTTGTCATTTTTGCCAGCAAGGTAATTGTGTAATACATGTGGCGCACATCATCAAACTCAAACGATTTACTAACGGCAGATATATTTTTGACATAGTTTTGAAATTTTGATAGTTCATGAAGTATATTGAAATTTGATATTCGTTTATGAAATTAAATATTTGTATGTCTAAATTCAGAAGGAAACAATAGTTATGTATATAAAACTATGAAATGCCAATTAGTTCTGAAAAAAACTATAGTCATAGTCATTTTCTATTTTCTATGAAATGCCAATTAGTTCTGATAAAAACTATAGTTCAAGATTTGATCTTCCAGCGTCTTTTCATGCACAGTAGTTCGAATATGTTTACATCAACCTGAGACTAAGCAAGTCACTCAAGTCTCCTCCACGTAGATACTAATGGATAAGAAGACATGTTGTTGTCTTTAACAAAAGTGATTGATACCTTTTGGCTTACGTGGTTTTGATTTATTGTTGTATGGTGTTATCCATTTCGAGCGCCACATCTTGTGACTAATGATGTGGCCCCAAGAGATCTTTGGTTTTCAGATAAGCGGAGCAAAATCTGAGTTCTACAACTGACGTGGCGTATCTATTTCTACTGGTCTATGAAGACGCCACGTGTAAAAGAGAAACCAGCTTTTTGCAGTTGCCATTGACTCTGGAAACGAAACAAACTTTGTGTCGCGAATTTCACTTGTGTCCGGATAAGGTTAATGTCGCTTTTGCAATTCGAATCTAGTTACGAAATCTGCTATTTCTTAATATACTTTTGTAATGAAAGCGAAATGTATGAGTAACATAACGTATACCTTTCAACAAAGTAAAAAACATTTATATAATTTCAATATTTCATGTGAAAAAGCTATATTCACTATGTTCAACGTTTATATTTTCAAAGTAACTTAATAGTTATATATGGTATGTATTTAAATTATATTTAGAAAATGTTAACATAATCAATTCTGGGGCCGTGATATGTTTGACTTCTGTCATCGTCTTACGTACTCCAGATATTGAGACTTTTTTGTTTGTGTGGTTTTACATTAGATATTGAGACTTGTTATCTAAATATTATTATTATGGTCAGTTTAACTGCCTCCAACTCATTTTTCAATTGGCGCTTTTCATTTTAAATTTGGGTACTTATCTTAATAAGATTACTAACAAGAGATCAATTGAGGCTGGATGTATCGGATTCATGTGTTCTATGTAACTTTGGAACTGAGACGTACGAACATCTTTTCGGCAATTGCGACTTCTCCCTTCAGATTTGGGGGACCCTTGCATCAAAAAAGTCTGGTCTACTCCACTCTCAAATTTTATCTTGAGCAGCTTTTGGTTCTTCAACCTCTTTTGTTTGATATACTTTTAGTCCCGTGGCGGACGTAAAACAAATTTGGGTTAGGCACGTGCCCCACACCAAATATAAAATTTTCAGGGAAACTTTTTTTTTAACTCTTATCTTAGTATGAAATACTTTCTAACAATTTTATTGAAGGTGTCTCAAACTAAAATTAGCTCTAATTTTGCTAGCCATCCACTTTATACTGCAACACTTGCCTCTTCACCAAAGTTTTTACACCATAAAACAGAAAATGGTATAAATCTTAACATATAACATAGAAGACCTACTTCCCCATTTTTTAAATTTTTTTGTAATTCATGTTAGATATGTAGTTGAGAATATTAGTAATGGCCAATTAATCTAATTCTCTTAACTATAAAAGAAAGTGTATATAAACCCAAGCATACAAAAAGATTCAAGTAACAAAACAAAAAGATCTAATAATAATAAGAAACATTTTTCTCAAATAAGAAATCTATATTACTCTAGTTTCTCACTTATAGAAAAGAAATAATTACTAGAATATGCCAAATTTATATGGTAATTATTAAAATAGTTTTTGCCAAAAAAAAGAAGGAAAGGGTGCAATTACCATTGCACCCTTTTGAAGTTAAAAAAAAAAGTTTCTTCTTCTTCCTTTCTTTCTTTGAAACCCTTCAAACTTCTTCTTTTTCCTTTTTTTCTATCTTCTTCTTCTTTCCTTCTTCTCTCTTCTTCTCTCTTTTTGTCCTCTCACCATTTATTTTCTTGTTTCGTCTTCATCTCACCATTACGAACCATTCAACCATAAATTTTCGAAGGTAAGTTTTGTTTTGTGTTCTCTTTTCATTCTTTGGGTAAATCGTTTTCTGGGTTCGATTTCGTTCTTATTCTCTCAATTTATCTCGATTTTGTTTTTCAATAGTAGGTTTTGAAATGATTTCGAAATAAGTTTTATGTCTTCATCGAATTTCTTGTGTGTTTGTGGGATTCTGGGTTTTGTCGTACGGTAGATTGTCGCTAGGGTTTGATTGATATAGTTCGTTAGGAGTTTTAGTTAGTGTAGTAAAGTTTGTTTTAAGTGTGGTAGATTTAGTCTCGTAATTTAGGTTTGAATGGTATAGTTTGTTAAGGTTTGGTAAAGTTAAGTTATAGTTTGGTGAAGTTAGGTTCTAGTTCGGAAGAGTTCGTCACGAGTTTTTGTAAGTGTAGTAGAGTTCGTTTTAAGTGTGAAAGAGTTAGTCTCGTAATTTAGGTTTGAATGTTGCTAAGGGCTTTGTAGAGTTAGATTATAGTTTGGTAAAGTTAGGTTCTAGTTTGGAAGAGTTCATCACGAGTTTTTCTTAGTGTAGTAGAGTTCGTTTAAAGTGTGGTAAAGTTAGTCTCGTAATTTAGGTTTGAATGTTTAACATGATGTTTTACAGATGGTCTACCCGCGAAGGTGTTTTTCAGATGATCTTGTAGTAATGAAGAATCGGAGCATAAACCATCATTGCAATCTAAGTATAACTGGAGCATAAACCAGGTAAATTTATGCTTGGTAGAGTTGTTGTGATGATTGGTAGAGTTGACATTCTTTTTAATAGAGTTGATTGTACGTTTGGTAGAGTTAACATTATATTTGGTAGTGTTAACTGTACGTTTGGTAAAGTAAACTNTTTGGTAGTGTTAACTGTACGTTTGGTAAAGTAAACTTGATGTTTGGTAGAGTTAACATGATGTTTGATAGAGTTAACATGATGTTTGGTAGAGTTGACATTACGCATGTTGTTTACAGAATAAATGGATTATTGAGACACAAGAGACTTCCGATCCTCTGAGCCTATCATCACGTGTTGTTAGGAACCTTGAGGTGACGGGTCAGAGCAAAGAAGAAGGTCTTAAGAAAAGACCATACACCGATATATTAAATAAGCCTGATTCACCTTTGGTAAAGAAAATAAAGCGTGTAATGTCCCAGCTCGACATCATTAATATCGTTGATTTTCCCATAAAGGATAAAGATGGCAATGATGAGGACATGTTATGTTTGGAGGACGTGTTACAGAGATAGGCTCACCGACAAACACTCGCTACGAATTAATGGAAAACTCTAACCTTCTACTCATCCTTATTCCTAGTCCTTGAGCAATAAATTCTCCAGGTATAGATCCTACCACCTAAACCCTTACCTACACACTTGTAAGCCACTTTCATTTTGTCGTACATGTACTGCTTTAAGTTTCGACATGTTTTTATAGTATACTTCGCAACAGCCTCCTTGAATCCATTTTTGTTGAAGAAGGTCATATTTTTTGAAAGCAAACCTTCACCTGGGTCGAAGTAGTTGTCTCTGTTTTTTTACCGTGAGAAGGAGAATCCTTGCCTCGACTTCCGGCTTCGTCGTCACTTTCAGGTAGCACATTATGGTTTTCCAGTAGTTGAGACTCTAGTTTGTTAACATTGTGCTCTTCTTCGTCTTTGTCACTAGAATTGTCTTCGTCGTCCAAGTTCTCTGCTTCTGCATCATACATCGGAATCAGTGGCAGAGATTCCATATCGTCCTCCATCACTCTCTCACTCAAGCTTTTGACTTCGATTTCACGAGAATTTCAGAGTTCTTCGCTCTCTAGGGTTCGCGATTTAGAACTTTTGAGTTTTGATTCTCGCCTAAAACTCTTGGGTTTAACTCAGTTTTAATCGGGTCAAAAAATTGGTTTAAAGTCGGGTTATGGTCTGACTAACACAACAAATCATCATCTCGGTCTTATGCAATTAGGCTTTTGACTCTAATGTGCAATTGGTAGATTTGAAACGATTTACGTTGGAATTGGAAATAAAAATCTGAAGTTTAGGTACAATTGTAATTTTATCTGAGGTGCAATTAGATGGTAAACCCATATATATTACTAAGATTAACATAAATAAATCAAAATTTTCTCAAATCTTATATATTAAAGCGGGAGACACGACTATATTTTAAACTTTAGGATAAAATTAATATATAGTTCATAACAACCCTTAAAAATAGGTTTAAGTTATTTTGTTACAGATTTTTAAAAATTCAAATTTAATAAAAAATTAATAGATAAATCTCTAAAAAAATCTAAATCTTAATAAAAACATATCGGTCACAAATTCGGTTATTAATTCTGTTCCGGTTCGGGTAAGATTCGATTTTTCGGGTACATAGATTTACGATAAATTCTTGTATTTTATCGAGGTCGATTCACATACTTTGGTATTTTTGTTATTTTGGTTTAAGAAATATTTCAGATTTTTTTTTATATTTCATATAGAGTTTGCTACGGTATAGATCGAGTTCGAGTTCAGGTATTTTTACATAAAAGTTATAAAAATTTAATAGAAAAACTAAATTTTGATTCTTGATTTGGTTCTGGTTCGGCTTTGGGTTTTCAATATAGATTTAGGATTCATTGAGATATTTTGTCATTTTTTTTTGGATTCAATTTCTCTAATTTGGGTTGATTTTGATTCGGTTTTTATGCTTTTAAAACAATATTTAGAAAACAATATTCTAAATGTGAATACGAAAAGACGCTATAATAATCCTAGTATTATTTTATTTCTCTTGCAATATTCTATTTTACGTTCCTTTTTACCTTTGTTGTAAAAATCACCGGTTTTTCTTACCCACATTTTATCGATATATAATCTCGCCTCGGGTTTATTCTTCTGCTGCACTGAACACTTCTCTTTCTCTCTCTCTTGCTCGCTCGCTCGCTTCCACGGATCCAGAGTCCTGCAATTCACTTCCTTAGGGTTCCTCATTTTTCTTATTCGATTCCATGGCTAGTTTTTGAGCAATGGCGGCTAGCTCCGCACTCTCTCTTCTAGATATCAGGCTCCAGCGACTCCGCGTTGGCACAACTAATCATGAATTGCGCCTGACGAAATGGAAAAGGAAATTGCCATGGTTAGATGGCAATCACACCGGAACTTCGAGACGAAGATTTAATTGCTGCGCAGATATGCTGGCACCGATTCGTAGTTCTGGGAGTTGTGAGAAGTCGTCGGAGGAACGCCGTTCCGATCAGAAGACGAGCGCCCATGGAGCTGGAATTAAAAGTTCATCCTCCGCAGTGCCATTTGCATCTCCAAAGTAAGCTATCACTCATGTATTTGAAACTTTGATTTCGCTTTCTAGTTCGTTTCCATCATAAGGTCAATTTTTTCTCCAATCGAATTGCTCTTTCGGTTTACTGTAGTATCCGTGCTTGTGAAGATTCCTGTTTCAATTGAACAATCCGATGATGATTAATTCTTCTGGCTTGCTTTTTCCTCCCAAAATTCATCTAAGATGTGTAGTAGTCTCTCCGTTTCAATTCTGATAACCAATTTTATCATTGACGAATGTTGCTCAAACGTATAGTATCCTCTCTACTAACAAAACTTATGCCATTTTGGTAATTGTCATTTTTAAGGTGCTAATATATTCTTTACACCTACTTTTTGGCTGCTTAGGAAGATTTTGATATATTTTTGAAAAAAAATCGTCAGTCATCAATTGTGAATTTTGGCAGATCTCGATTTGTGTCCAAGCAAGATAAGTTCTACCCTCGTTGCACTCCAAGGCTTACTGGCCCTCAGTCCCGTGATACCCCGCCTAAAAGAGGTAATCCACGTCTTTTTTGCTTGCTAAGTTTATATGCTTGCTAAGTTCATTTTCATTGTTGTAGACACTGGCATTGCTAATGAAAAGGACTGGGGCATTGATTTGTTAAATGAGAATGTGAATGAGTCTGGCGTTAACGAAGATGGCAGTAGTTGGTTTAGGGAAAGTGGACAGGACCTGGGAGATAATGGGTACAGATGTAGGTGGACAAGGATGGGCGGTCGATCCCATGATGGCTCTTCTGAGTGGACAGAAACGGTACAGCTCATTTCCTTAGAGCTAACTTTGACAGATTCCCTTGAATTTTTCTTTTCATTATGGCCATTGTATTACCATACTTGACTAGTGCTTGCTTACTTGACTAGAGCTAACTTTGACTAGTGCTCTATAGGGTTTATGCTATCTCAAATATTGGGGTTGCATTCTTATTGTTCCCTAAGTTTAGTATCTTGAGGTTATTCTTCGTAACCCCATGAAGTATCACCCAGGTGGACGCGTTTAATCGGATTTATTGATATCCTTGACAGTGGTGGGAGAAAAGTGACTGGACTGGATACAAAGAATTAGGTATTGTACTCTTGTCATATTCTACTTGAAATAATTCATTTCTGATCATTTTCTGGAGAACATCATCTTTGGCTTAAGTCGGTAAAAGTTGGGAATTTTTTCTACAAAGTTGGTAAAATTAAGATGTTTAAATGGCATTGTTCCCGCACTGAAAATTATTTAAAGTTAACTTGATATCTAATCTGTGTCTCTGTACTTCTCTCCCTTCCCTGTTATTACCCTTTGTCGAGTTCTGTGATTTCATTTCAGTTGAGTGAACTTATTGTAGGTGTGGAAAAATCTGGTAAAAATGCTGAGGGTGACTCTTGGTGGGAAACTTGGCAAGAAGTCCTTCATCAAGATGAGTGGAGGTCAATGTTCAAACACCTCCTTTGCCAAATTTAGCATTGTTGCTAACATTTTTCACGTTGTTAGATTCTTACTGTCATTTCATTTTAAAACTGACCAAATTTCAGTAATCTAGCGAGGATAGAAAGGAGTGCACAAAAGCAAGCAAAATCAGGAACCGAAAATGCTGGTTGGTATGAGAAATGGTAAGTCAATAAATATTACCCTGCAGTGTTGGTTGTTGTTCGATATAAGGGAGAAGCTTATGCAGCTTGACTAAGACTATCATTCACTGAAAACCAGGTGGGAGAAGTACGACGCTAAAGGGTGGACAGAAAAAGGAGCGCACAAGTATGGTAGACTAAATGAGCAGTCATGGTGGGAGAAGTGGGGAGAACATTATGATGGAAGAGGATCTGTTCTCAAATGGTTTTTTCTTCTGACTACCTATCTTGTTTTACTAGTTCTAAAATTTCGCTCACTGGTGTAAACAGAAGATCCTACAGACCTATATGATGGGGATGGGACTTGTACATTAATCTGTGCGAGACTTGAGATCAAAGTGGTTGTTAATGGTTTTGATTTTGTTATTGGTGAACTATCCAGGACAGACAAGTGGGCTGAGACAGAGTTGGGGACCAAATGGGGAGACAAGTGGGAAGAGAAATTTTTCAGTGGGATAGGTTCACGTCAGGGGGAGACATGGCATGTATCACCTAACAGCGACCGTGAGTTTCTTCTTCAAAATTCCCTCATTTGATGTATATCTTATCTCGCTTAACCCAATTATCTCCACAATTCTAGGTTGGTCTAGGACGTGGGGAGAGGAACACTTTGGAAACGGGTAAGGAACTTTGATCATTAAGGTCTTAATGGTGCATAAACGGGGTGTTTAGAAAGAATGGATGCCTAATATTAGGTCCTTGATTGCAGAAAGGTTCACAAGTACGGAAAGAGTACGACAGGAGAAAGCTGGGACATAGTGGTGGATGAAGAAACATACTACGAGTAAGAAAGTGAGCTTATATCTTACATGTAACCTTATAGTGTAATTTGTTAATCTCATGTTTTGGTGAAGGTCTGAGCCGCATTATGGGTGGGCTGATGTGGTAGGTGATTCTACCCAGTTGCTCTCTATCCAACCCCGAGAGAGGCCACCGGGTGTCTACCCGAACCTCGAGTTTGGGCCATCTCCGCCTCCGGAGCCAGATCAACCCCCTGACCAACTTCAATGACATTTTATCAGTTTGTTTTAGCTTATTAGCATAATAGCCTTTTTGTGCTTGTCATTTTTTCGGTAAAATCTAGAGCGTTGTGAATTATGTGCTTATGGCATATTTCTAATCCATTTGATCTCACAACCATGTCTTAGTACATACCTTTCAATTTCTGTCTAGGATAAATCAATATTTTATGGTGTTAATCCATTAGGTTGAGTATCACGCTAAGTTTAACAAAAAAAGACCACATCAGTCTCCCAAGCGTTCGATATAAAATAGCAAAAATAAATCAAATAATCAACTCAATTTTATTTCTAACACAAAACTTTAGCTTGTCAATGGTTTAACCCCATGTTCTTACTTTACTGCGAGCTATGAAGAAGAAAATGTGCATGTCTTTATCACACACATCAAAAATGGAGGACTTCCACCTAAACCCTCCCACTCTCCCGCTAAATCACCTCCATAAGTTACCAAAGTATATTGCTCGAGTATCATCAACTTCATCATATAGATAAGAATCAGGGAAGCTGCGGGTACAGACGCTCAGGCCACTTGGGATATGCGCGCTTATACAAGTTCATGCACACAATGTCATGTTGTTGCACCACTCCATTGAATACACATTTCATTGCCCCTACAAAGTTAACATGTATAAGGAAAACTCTAGAAACAAAACTCCAACTTTTGTATCCCTCTTCTGATAACTATAATAATGTGCTTTACCATGTGTACCCACTGGCTCCTTCACGCGACCACGACGCCCGCATTTTGACCACACCTCTACAGGCTGCACACACAAACATTGTTCCATCCTTAAGCTTTAGCTTATTATATGGAATAAGACATAAATCTTTCAATCTACTTCCTCCTTACCTTGAACCATTTCACGTCTTCTGGGTTGTGAAACATATATCTGACTGACGCTTTCATTTTTGATACTCTCTGAGGATACCTGAACCAAACAACATTGAAAACAGTATAGAACTACTTAGATTATATATGCTTCTCCTATGTTCACATGCAAAGCATTAGTATCGATGCAACTGTACTTGGAAAGAGAAAAGTCATAACATTACCCAGTTAATATTATCTTCTTTAAAATAATTTTGTTGGGTTCAATGCTTTTCAAGGACCCTAGGGCAGCAATGGCAGGAGCATCTGACCCTTCAGAAATCTTTAGAGCTACCAAAGGAAGGGATGGGAAAGATATTGGACCGTATATTGAAGCCAAAGAAAAACGTCCTGGGTGCAAGAATCTCTCCATCTTGTGCTTGTCTGACCTGAAACCGTCTGTCGAAAATACAGGCCTGGAAATTCGCCCAAATAATATTATTAAAGATTGCTAGAGGGAAAGCTACTCAGTAGATTAACACACAAAAATATTGCTACCTTGCAATAAATTGACGGAAACCAACATGGAAGATAAGCTCTTCTTTGCTTTTAATAGGATCTTCGTAACCATCATACTTCTTCAAGCTACAACACATAGTCAAAGGCGATGAGAAGATAGCTGAGCACATAAGGTCTCAACAATTAGATATCTAAATGGTGAGTACCTAAAATGCAGAACCGACATCTTGGATTCATGCTGTAAAAGCCCAAATGCTATAACTGGTTTTGTGTTCACTTGGGAGGATATATTATATGCAGCACCAAGAGGAACTCCTTTTATATGCAGCCGAACATATGACCCAATCGGTAAACAATCATCTCTGTTTTCTTCTTCCATCTTCAGGGCTTGCTTGAGCACAAGTTTTTGAGTCCTGGCAACATTATCAAAAGCAAAAATTCTAGCATAGTCCTGAGGTAACGACTCCTGATATGCCAGCAAAAATAGAAGTGAGCAGCACTATACACTTAAAGAAAATAATGAACTTCATAACAAGATCATTGTTCCTACATTCGGATCCCACGAGGAGGTTCTGAATGATTTGAGACCCCTATACTTTGCAAAACGTCTTCTAGCAGGAACATCAATGGGTGTCTCTACTTCATCTGGAAATTCTGTTAAAATATAACAAAAATTCTGTCAATGTGTAAATACAGGGAAGATAAATTCAATGAGAATCTCAGAGATTTAGAAATTCTACATGGACTTAAATGTATACGTGCTTTTACATACAGGTATACGAAGACTCATACAGAATAAAACTCTACAAAGGAAATAAACACCAACCCTCATCCTCAGCATGTGCCTCTTTGATTCTTTGTATTTCATTCTTAATTTGTTCAGCTGTCATGTCTTCATCGTCCTGAAAAATGAGCAGATTGGCTTATAACTTTACCAAGATACTCGATGAAACACAGTGAAGCTTCAAAAACTGTTTTGCAAATCACAATAGTGGAAAAAAGTTTACCATCATCTCAGAGTCGTTATGAGTTTCATTGTCAAAATCCCGTATGTTCAATGATTTTCCATCATCCTCAAACTCTTGATCATACCTATTACCTTGAGTGGAATCGTCTCCTCTATCCAATACCATACCATTATCATCGGAATCACCATTATCAGAATCCTCTTCATCTGTCTCATTCACAATCCAAGCAGCCTGCAAACCAAAATATCATAAAAAGCCATATAAGAGGGGCACAGAATCATAACATTTATTTTGAAGGACAAATGCCCCAGAGAAGACTAGTTAAAATGATGCTAAAACCATCAGGTTAAAAATTATCCAGGAACCTGATATTCTGAAGTCCCTCGAGGCAATGTCCTCTTCTTTAGCTTTTCCTGTTTCTGATTTTTGTCAGCCTCAGCCATTTCTTCCTCTGTTGGCCATGTCTGCACAATGGAAGCATTACATAAGTGACTTTGCTAAACAGATAACAACACAAGTCAACTGGCACCTTCTATTCAAGAACTAATCAGACTTACCTGTTCCCCTGCTAAAGGATCTGGAGTGTTTTCAACTACTAAAGGCTCTTGTTTTGTGGGATCAGGAAGCAGAGACTTCAATACCTGGCGAAATCAAACACAAGAATAAATGAATTAAGTGAAATGAAAAAGGGAAGAACGCTAACATCTTAATTCATAAGGATGAAATTAACTGTGAAATGATATCATGACAGAATTCCAATAATAATAATATAAGATATTTGTCTATAACTTTATTTGATTTGTTTTGGCATATAACTCAATGTATCTTTTCTAAAGTCATAGTTTCTCGATTTGTTAAAAGAGTATCATACATACCTCTTCATCATGTAAAGCATCTAGTTCCATGGAATTCTGATCTTTTCTTTGATTAATAGGAAATGGGTCCTTAAGTACTTCAATTTTTGCGAACTGGAAATCACCAATGCCAGAAACATGGACCTAATTTGAAAAATAAATAAATATAAACTATAAGGAATCAGACATGAATATAGTATTAGGCATAACAAAGAGAGTAGAATGACTTGATTACCAGCTGATTTATAGACAGTTTGCGAGCACGCAAGTAACCAGAGAGAACTAGAGTACACTTTCCTGAGCTTTCATCATCTACCAGCACCCCAGCCTATATGCACCATTCAAAATTATGAAGAGATATTGCTTATTACGAAACCTTTTTTCTCACAGCCAAATTAGATGTTATGAATATAAGCATAAAGCAAGGACCTTCTGAGCTACAATATATGGTCGTTGACTTCGCCAATGAGGTACTGTAAGCCTTTGTGCCTTGAACAACCACATAAACTGCAAACATGCCCAGAAGTATGGATTAGTATCAAATAGACTAAGTCCGAGTATTTTAGGACATTAAACCTACCAAAAACCATTTAGTAAGACAGTACAAGAGACTATATCAGTCATGAAACTTTACCTTATGCAACTCATCTCTGGTATCTGCTGGATAAAACTTACAATCCTCAGGAAATTCAGAAGCAAGTTGAGAGGCACACATCTTTTTCAGCTCGTTTTTCTTTTTCAAATCACTGGGTAAGTCCTGCAATAATGCAAAACGACATTGAGAAGCTCAACTTCAAGCAAAGTTTCAGCAATGAGAGGCCTTGTGACAATGAATATACAGCAGCAAGAACTTACACGGATCAACACAGTAGTGCTGGGTAGACCAATTGATCTAAGCACAGAAAGACACTGAGTTCCGAATGAATCTATGTAGTTAGAGTTATTCTCTTCCCATGGAGAGCTTGCAGATGCAACAAAAGCCATCAAATCAGCAACCTATTACCAGTAAGAAATAAGTTAACACCTGTCACAAACTCTGTTCACTGAAAGAACCAATAAACGCAGACAATAGTTCTCATGCCTTAGCCATTTCCATGCATGTCAGAAGATCCCCGTGAGGCGCCTTTAAAACCTGTTACAGCATCAATCACGCAAGTATTAGCGATGTATATATATATATATAAAAACTAATCTTAGTTCCACAAAGTATCATAAAGGGAATATACATACGGTTGCTCTTAGCTTATACTCAGAAGATGCAACTGTTGAAGAAGCAATTCCAGAATCATCAGAAGATAAAAGCTTTAAAATATCTTCACCAAGTGAATTCAATTCCACAGACGCAGAGAGAGGAAACAAGACCTACCACAGGGGAAACAGAAGAATAAGAAAAAACAATCAACGAAAATAATACAATTGAGTAATGTAGTAAACTCACGATAACACGCGGAGCACTGTTTAATCCTCCTGATGCCCTCTTCTCCTTCAAAACTGCTGCCCTTTTCTGCTCACGAAGCTGCATTCAAAGTTATCAACAAAACCCATAAATTCAAAATCTATCAGAGTGCTTAATGACTCGTAGATTGATGGGAAGATTGTAGAAGGAAAATAACCATCTTGCCACGCTGAAGACGAGCAGCTTTAGCACCTTTGACATAGTTACTATCCGATTTTCCAATCCGGCCGCCATCTGATTCGATAAAACGAAAGATTTTCAGTATCCGAATACTGAAAAAGACGAATTGTTGAGGCTTCCGGTTTTACCTTGAAGGGAGGTTCTGTGGAGATTGCGAGAAGATTTAGAGGAAAATCGAGTCTTGTGAGCTTTGTTAACCTGAACTCGAGAGCGTCCCATGGCTTCCAAAGAGTTGCGGAAAAGAGGAGGACTTTGGCTGCTTAAACCCTAATAACTTTTTCCATTAATCTTATTTCTTTTCATTTTTATTTGGGCTAAGAGAATCTTATTTCGGTTTTGAAAAAAAAAAAAAAAAGAAGAGAATCTCATTTCGTTTTTTTTTTTTTTTTTTTTNTTTTTTTTTTTTTTTTTTTTTTGCTAAAAGAATCTTATTTCTAAGTTAATAGTAGATTTTTTGTTGAGGCCAACTGACCAAGATTACACTAATAGGTTCCAGTGGGCTGATTAGCCTTGGGATTAAAAATCGGTTTGGTTATTTCTATTTCATTCGGGTCAATCGGATCGATTTATGTAGAGAGTTTGGTTATGTTTTCAGATTAGTTTGATCAAAATAACTAAACAGGTAACCAATAACCAAATTAAACAAGGTTCTAAATCTAATTTATCATGAAACTCTTTTCGTCTCTTCTCTCTTTTTAGAAACGATAATTCTTCTTCTTCATTCTCACTCAATCTTGTTCTTCTCACTTGATGTTTTACATTTTCTTCTCCTTCTCACTTAGTCCTCTCCTTCTCATTCAATCTTCTTTTTCATCTTCTTCAGGTTGATTCGGAAGCAAAAATCAATTACCGAACTAACCGTTAACCGAACTAATCTGATTCATAATGTAATTCAGTTATTTTCGATACAATTTCAAAATTTTGTAAATAACCAACAATCGAAATATCCGACCTGATTCAAACCGTACTACTCAAAATCGCAGGGTTAAGGTATTACATATAAAGAAACATATTAGGTTTATAAAGATGGCCCATTAATATTAAAGCCCAAGTCCATAAACTTGGTGTTTTAAAGGTGTTGGCTCCTTAGGAATCATGACATGCAACCGTCGCCGAGCACGAAAATCACCTCCAAAAAAATCATGGTTTTTGCTTGTATCTGATATGGTTAAGTCTTCAAAAGTCTCCACCAGAAGACTCCACCAAAAATCTCCACCAGAAGTCTCCACTAGAAGTCTCTTTAGAAGTAGGGGTGGGACCCGCACCGACCCGCCCCGCCAGAACCTGCCCCGCATAGACCGCGGGCTCCAAGCACGAAGACCTAACCCGCCCCGCATCGACCGCGGGCTCCAAGCACTAAGATCGAACCCGCCCCACCAGAACCCGCGGGCTAGGAGCAAAAACCTGCAATATTCTTAAACCGAAGTCGATTTTAAAAAATGTCAAATTAAACCGAAGTAGATCTTAAAAAATGTCAAATTAAACCGAACCGAAAATGTCAAAAATGTCAA
>OVAX01002775.1:9314-25961 GCA_900406405.1 Lepidium africanum | reverse complement strand
TGTTTCTTCCAAGTGCCTTTGTTAGTATGTCTGCCTTTTGCTCATTTCCTGGAACATACTCAACCTCAACTTGCTCATTTCCTATACATTCTCGTATGAAATGGTATCTCTTGTGTATGTGCTTGCTCCTACCGTGGAATNTCTTGTGTATGTGCTTGCTCCTACCGTGGAATACAGGATTCTTTGTCAAAGCAATGGCCGATTTGTTATCGATTCGGACAGTAGTCTTTTCACATCCGTTTCCTGTTATCTCAGCCAGTAGTTCCTGAATCAAACAATCTGTAAAGTATTCACAGTATATATCATATTTAAAGTTAGTGGAAATAGAAGAATATTGGTCCCAATGTAATGGAATGTAGTGGCTTATATATATCCTTAGTTCTGAGAGTTGAAAGAAAACTAAGATTCACATTTGATGTCCCAATCTCTTCAAATTGAATTCTGCTTCTTATATTGTTTTTTATATGCTCTCGGTTAGAGACTATACACAATAACATTAAGATGATAACAAATTTATTTATCATCTAAATATCTAGTATCTAAAGTACTTTTACATAATCTCAACTTTATGTCCAGACTAATTTGTGATGTCTATAGAAATTCAGATTTTTTTGCCTATACTTTATATTGGTCACTAATATTTCACAGTTGGGAAGATTCAAAGTCTCAAATCCTACTTAAGAAGAACAAACAGAATGAATCTTTAATCAACTGCACAACTCAACTTCGTTGTATATTTCATTTTTACGATCCCTAGATAATTTTGCATTTAACTTTAACAAATCTGTGACAAATAAAAAGGTATATAAATATGAAATTAATTCTTTTGGTATATACAAGAATTTGGTTTCTTTATGTGTAACTATGGATACCTATACTTTATATTGGTATCAATATTGTTTTTCCAAGATAAAGTGTGATGTATAAACTTGGAACCTCAACTTACGTAAGATCATTTAAAAAAAAAAAAAAAAACTTACATAAGATAAGACATAAAAAATTTGGTATGAGTAAGATTTTTTTTTCTTAATTGGTTATAGAAATAAGATCTCATATTTTAAGGAAAATTTGGGTCAGTAGCATTTAAACTTATGAGTGTCAGATTCTTAATTTTACAATTATTAGGTGTTATTCACTCAATTCATCCATATTTTAATCTATATTATAATTTGTTATATTGTTTGGTACCAAACTAGTTATTTTGAGATGAAAGTTGATTAAAATTCAGATACTTTTTCCATTCACCTGAATCATGGTCTCAACTTTTATATATATAGGCCGAAATTAGTTCAACTTTCTGGTTATAAAGATGAAAAATAAAATATAAACAGATGATAAAAACTATGTAATGAGTTCGACATGGATGCATTTTCATGGTACCCATGATTTGTCTGAGTATTCTAGATATGAAGACAGCTTGCAGTTTTAGAAAGGAGACCATAATACAACATTCTTTCATGTGGCTGTTTGAAGCTCAAAGAAATGTAGAATATAATTTTTTTTGAAGAAAGTTGAAGTGAATATCTTGGTATTTTAGACATTACAAAAATATAATAATTTATGAATACGTTTTCCGTGGAAAGTTAGATTAAAATGGTATTTTTAACCGATTATTGTCCAAAATCAAGTCTCAAAATCAAGGATTTTGGGATATAGATTGAAACTTGTTAATATCCAATTATTTAAACAATATTAATTTAATCAAAAGTTGATGGAATATTTTTAACTAAAATAAGTTCTCAAAATTATTAACTAGCATATATGATCAAAAAATGTAATTGTCCAACAGATATGACCAGAAAAGTTCGACAAAAAAAATGATAATAATTTTCGATAAAAACTGGTTTAAAGTTTATAACCAAAAAACTGATTAAAATTTTCTTTGTAAAAACTACTAAAACTTTTCTGAAAAAATGTGGCCAAAAATTCAATCAAAACAAATCTCGAATATATATAAATTAACTAATGGAATAGACTTTTTATATATTTATATAAATCTCGTCGTTAACTTAGATTTTATATTTAATATCCTAATAATCATAAATAGATTGTTCTTGGTCAACAATAATATGTAATTATGGTTATATTTTTAATAAACAACAAATGGACCACAACAAAGAGATCTAATCATTCTAATTAATATATAGTTATGGATCGGTCCACAGACAGATCATATGGTTTGTCTCCTAAAACCTTTCTTATACTTAAGCTAATGTTTTTTAGTCAAATTATTCTTATTATATACACTTCAATGAACCACTATCTTCTAATCGTCGATTCAATGCACTCATTCTTTTAAGCGTACCCATCAAAAGAAAAAAAAAATCAGATTTAATTATAAAGTTTTGTGCACAAAACCTCTCCAACTTGTTATTTTTTGTAATTTTAATATCTATTTCAAAATAATGTAAATAAAACATATTAAATTTTTCATTATTACTTTAAAAATTTACAAATTATTGTAATGACTAATATATCAAATCAAAATCCTCAAAATCTAAATCAACTATTAAAATATTTAAAATAGAATGTATGACTCTAAAAATGCAACATGACTTAACAATCTAAAATAAAATATCGGGCTTCACAGGTCATTCTAGAAGTAGACTCTAAGATTATGGTGGGGTTTTTACAATCAAAGATAAGTAATTCTCACCACTGTCCTTTCTAGTACGTCTGTGCTATGGCTTCATTTCAAAGGACTGGATAGTCTGAGTTACTCATGTGTATAGGGAAAGTAATCGCCTAACGGATAGATTAGCTAACTATATCTTTGATTTATGTTTTGATTTTCGTTGTTTGGTTGTTGTACCAGATGAGTTTCATCCTCTTGTTGAAGAGAATAGAGATGGCATCGGTATTTCTAGATTGGTTTGTAATTATTAAATTCTTTTTTCTTTAATACATAAGTTTTGGGGAGGATTTTCTCAAAAAAAAAAAACTAACAATAAAATATTAAAAATCTAATGTTCCATAAAGAATATATTTCATATTATTTTTTATTTCGTGATTTGATTTATTTTTTTAGTGATAAAATTTAACATTATATAAATGACATGTTTGATTAGTTTTTGCACGAAACAATTAATTATTTAAGTTCTGTTCAAATCCTTGAATTTATTTCATGCTTCATATAGATTGTAAGATATATTTTAGATTTGACACAATTTTAAAGACAAAAGAACATTAAATTATATGATACAAACTAATTAAACTATATTATTAAATACGCCATTTTAAAATCTCGTTGAACGGTCAAAAGACAGATGACTTATTCATCGACTTGTCATTCTAACGTCTTAACTTTATTAGGTCATGAATCAATTTACAATGCAATCTCTTTTTCTTTAGTGATATAAGTTTGTGGAAGGATTGAATCACACTTGATGGGTGATTCTAAAGTTACACTTACACGTTAAATTATGATTTTTTTGGTATATAACTGTTAATGTTTAGCGATAGAAAATATTTTTCTTAAGTATTTTTTATGTTTTGTTGAAAAAAATATATGATGTCTAGTATTTGCTATACAATACTTAATTCATTTTCATATGTCTAGAGCAGCCTATACATAATAATCGGAATAAAGAATCGAACCGAACCTAAGATTCAACTCCTATCAAGTAGTTTATCTATTCCAAAATATTAATACACATGATTTTTGGTTTGCTTGGATGAAAAGTAACTATATATATATATATCTATATATCTACGGTTTATTTGGTTATTAACTTTTGATTATTTTTTTTGGATGTTTAGTTTCAAGTAATCACATTTCTTTGAATGCTTAGTTAATTTTGGTTACAAATAACCATTCAAAATCCAAATAACTGAGAACCAAAATTTAGGATCTAATTCGGTGTACATTTCAAGTATTTGGAACTAAACTGATTTGAACTAAGTTTTACTTGATTCCTATATAGTTCTCATATTTTTAAAATGGAAAGAACTAAGTCAACGTGAACCGAAATTCTTAGTGCTTATGATTAGTTTAGAATGTGTAGTGTAAAGTATGGATGTATTTCCTACCAAATAAAAAGTATGGATGTAAGAGTATATTGAACTAAATCATCTTATATATTATTATAAAAAGAATATCAGAGAATAGAATTTTGTAGAGGATAGTGTTGTTGATTGGGAATTAGTTAAAATTTATAATGGGACTGACAACATTATTGTCATTCTCCTAACATAATTAGAACGGTCTGATATTATTTTTAAACATTGTCTCAAACTTTTGAAACGACTTGAATTTTTAATATATTTTTTCTTCTCTCGGTTAAGCACATGGAGCAAGATAGAACAAACAAAATCTTATGCAATATTTGCTACGATTAAATAATATATAGAATAGTAGGAGACTTTGACCGAAATATAAATACATTAGGAGATATTATTCCCAACAAGATATTTAATTGTTATCAAACACAATATATATATATATATATAACTTTGGTTAGAAAAATACTATATATTTTCTTAACATTAGATCAACAAGACTCGCTCATTCATAACTAAATTTATATTCTAAATTTTTAATAATATATATTTTTATTTTGTAAAAGAGCTTTTAGCAATATTACATTGAACAAATATAATTCTTTAAAATCAAATCTGAATACATTTATCCTCGACGGTGGTGAGACCAGCAAACCACCAGGGAGAGAGATCGGAAAAATTATTTGGTGGAGATTTTAGAGAGAAAAATATTTATCACCACCGCTAAGGATAAATCCCTTTCGCCAGCCTCTTTTCAGCTAAGGTCTCAGTCCATAGCCTATCCCTCCGACACACCGTTTTGATCGATTTAGGCTCCTTCCATCTCCCACTCGCCATCTTTGCTCCGCCGTGCTCGAAGGAGGCGTAATGGGTTGCTCATACTTGGTATCTTCTTCCTGCTCGCCTGAAGACGCGACATGAGGAGCTGAGACTCGCGGTGACTCACCCGCCGAAGAGTTTTGTTGTTTCGAGCCCACCGGAAAACAAATATCATCCGTATCATCCGTCGGTAGCAGATCTGTTCCGCCGCCTCCTACAACGACACTAGAGGACTGCGTTCGTTTGCTCAGATTCTGTGTTGCAGTCAGTCGCCGCTGTTTATGTCAAGATCTTCCTTGTTGGCACTCTGATGGTTAACGGTAGCCTCACACTATCACTCTCCACTTAGTTTGATACCTTCTTCATCTTGCCTAGTTAGAGGACGATTAGGTTTTGGTTTAGTTGCTCGTGGGCTGAAGGTGTTAGGTATTTTGGTTTCTCCTGGAGTTGGGTCTTGTAGGGTTGCCGCTTGCTTCCGTTGTTTGGTTAGATATGGCATGGTTCTCATTTTTGCTTGTGTTTAGTCTTCAGGAATGGTTTACACGATTCAGTGGTTTTTGGATCGAAGCACTAATAAGATCACATAACCTTTATTCCGCAAAAAGTTTTAGTCTTGGACTAGGATTACTACTGACGCATATCAAGACGTCTTTCTCGCTGAAGTTATGAAGGTTTCAGAGGTGAGTGGTTTGTTTTGGCTATGTGTTCAGGGAGTTGTTTTTTTCGACTGAGTCTCGAATCTACATTAGGTAGCAGATGGTTACTCAGTATGGTTATAATAACTTTTCCTAATTAAAGGTTTTTCAATCATAGTCCCTGCAAAGCTATAGCTTTATCTCTTTCATCTAGATAGAGATTTTTAAGGGTTGTTTAAAACCAGTAATCTAAGAATTTGTATTTTCATTTCCTCTATCTCGATAGTAAGAAACTTCTTCATTAATAATATTTTACCGTTGACAAAAAAAATCAGGATACATTCAACTAGTTGACTAAAGTTAATATAATAGAGTGAATGAAAACTTGTGGTCAAAGCAAAATCGTTCCGAATACATTTAAGGCCTTGTGTTAGTAAAATAATACATTAAAAGAAAATTAAATTTGGGTCCTAAGTTTCAAAAACAAAATGTACAATATTTTAAAATAACCTTTTAATATTCTAGGGCTTTTAATTTATTCGATCTCTAAGTTTGTTTCACATAAAATTTTTGAATGCATAGAAAACAAAATTAGTTCGAACCAAAACCTGCATTAGTTATAGAAGTTTCGAAATGCAATCTTAGTTTCTTACTACAAAATATGATCTATTCCGATAAAATTTATAATTAACAAGAAAAATTGATGGATTTGTGATGGAAAACAAACCGAAATAACATATTAAAAATGTTGGACAGAACAAATACCGGTGGAAATTCGTCAAAAGAATTTGCAAAAGAAATCTGTCAAAAGCCCGTAAGACATTTATGACATAATTCAAAATTTTTATCAGAAAATAGTTAAATTTTATTGTCTCACTTTACTTAAATATTGATTTCTGTCAAAACCATACTTCCGAAAATCAAAATTTTATTTTATTTTTGAAAGAATTTTTTATGGAGTTTTCCGTTCGAATTTTTTTTATTTTTGTAGTTATATTTTGGTTCATCTTCAAAATAATTAATGGACCAATGAGTGTTTACATAGACTATTTATTTGTCCCGAAAATAATCATCAAAGTCTTGCACCTTACCGAATTATTCTGAATCTAGTAGGTAGATAGGATGATTTATGTAATAACTCTGATATCAAAGGTTTGACCTTCTTCACTACAGTTATTACATTATAAAGGAATTTTAAGTTATAAATTGAGTTTTATTGATCTTAAGCTTTGCTTTGGGTCATATATATTGTTCATCTGCATGTGAGTCCGGCAGCTTTTGACATTCATTTGAAGAACATTGTTCACATGGTAATCCAACCACAAAATTAAGTAGTTCGGTTTTTCCAAATAAATAACTGAAATTAATTGTTTTAGAGCATTTCCAAAAAATAATCTTAAATATGATATTTTGTATCCTCCAAAGCATATTTGTTATAACTGGGTCTAGCACAAAGGGTTAAATCCGAAATTCTGATAAAAGAGAGGGAAAATTGGGCAAAGATTCTTGAGAGCTTTAAAGAAAAGAAGTGTATTGCAAAGATGATGGTTGCTGAGTACAATTTGTTAGCTTCGTGTGTGTGTCCAAAAAGCCGATCCTTTTTTTGAAGGATCCACTCCTCTATTTATAGACCATAGAGGCGATTACAAAGTAAATTAAATAAAGGAAAATATACAAATTTCTAGATAAGATCATATCTAGAAGATTCTTGTTAGATTTTCGAAAATTTTCCAAGTCAGAATAGGAAAATTTCCATTTCTTTGTTTGCTAACGTGTCACCCGACTTCCTTCAAGTTTCAGCGCGCTTCTGAGAAGGAATTCTTCCGAGTTGAGACTTCGATATTCTTGCCGAGTTTGATACTTAGTATTTTGCCCATTGTTTCCCATGGACCGAAGTAGGATCTCGGATCCACCTCCAATAATTGTCCTCCCAGACTCGAAAATTGTCGCCTAGTTTTTGAGACGGGAAGTTTCGCCATTTCTAGAATCTTCGGTCCACGTGTCATTCCGCGATTGGGTTACTTAAGGCAGTTTTCTTTGTTTCCGCGCGTTGAGTAATTAATACTGTTTGGCGTCGTTTCAGTTTTTGGTAAATTCCTATAAATACCGCCTCATCTTTCTTTTACCATTCACTTCATTTTTGCAATTGATCTTTCTGACTTCATTTTCATCTTTTTCTTCATAGTTTTCTTCAGACTTTTAAAAGTTTTCTGATATACTTCAAGCATTTTTCTCAACTGAAAAATGGGTCTTGACGATTTTGAACTTCTCAACGTCGAAGAGGGTTTGAACACTGCTCTCGATGGAATGGAGGCTCGTCCTTATGGGGGATCTTCTAGGGTTACTCGATCGTCTTCCGCACCAACTCAAGATATCATTGAAATCCCTTCAACTTCTGGTCGCGGAACTTCACGACTTGCAAAAAGGCCAAGGGCGGATCTGCCTAGTTACTTCTCCCAGAATCGTTACTCGAGGTGGTGCTTTTGGTGTTTCTTGGGGGAGAGGAAGGGACGTTCCCGAGTTTCAATTTACCCACGACTACTCTGATCTGAGATCGATCTTGGAGTCTCGGACAGAGTGTGCTGATCTGATGCGCCAGATCAGGACATCATTATAGCGTCTCCCTTCTCCGGCTCAAATGGAGAATCAGGATTAATATGAAGAGGCTACTTATTTGCTGTTCTGAATGAGTTCTTTTTCCGAGTTCAGTTTCCTTGTTATTTCCGCTTTAGATCTTCTAACTCTGCTTTTTCGAAGTCTTTGTAGTTCATCGCCATTTTGAACAGCATTATGCTGCAGTGCGAGAGATTCTGGCTAATCCGCATGGAAATGTCTGGAGGAGTTATGGCCGAGCCGGCCAAAATCAACTTGAAACAGTGGAGGCAAGGTCTTGACTCACTGCCACCGAAGAGGAGCTCGCTCACATGAAAAATGAGTTGAAGGTAGAGCGTGAAAACATCATCAGTTTGGTGGAACAGATTGCCCCTTTGACGGAGTCGCTTAAGTGCGCTAAGTCGGATCGGAACACAGCTTTCAAATCCATCGATAAGGCCAATGACAAGCTCAAAGGGCTCCAAACCGAGTTGGACTCTATGAGGGAAAACTTTGACTCCCGACTTCGCCAGGTTCTGAATGACGAGAAGAAGAAAATCTTCCAAGATCTTCACGATCAATTTACTGAGTGGTTCAACCGAATTACTGCTCGGTTTAACAATTTGGATAGGAACCTGGAGGCCCAGTTGTCTTATGTCCAATATCTTGGGTCGAAGAATGCTCTCGAATTGCTCTCCGCTTGGGGCATCAACATCCCTTAAGCAGTTGTTGAATCGATGACTGCTAAGGTGAACGAGTCCAAGGAGATTGTCAACAGGGAGAACTTGACGCCGTTACTTCCTGGAGACTTGGTCGTTACGGTGTTCGAGATCGGGGAAGCGTCGAACAACAAAGATCAGACTAGGAATTAGTATTCCTCTTTTTTGTCAGAATTTTTGTATTTTTCACAGTCATCTTTTTGATTCTTGTAACCGCTGTTCATCTTTTTATAAATCATCTCTTTGATTCTTGTAATCGTAGTTTGACTTTTTATGTCATATTTTTGGTCCTTGTAATATGGAAATTGTTTTGTAATAATTTACATGTATAATGAACAACATTGTTATTTTGATAATATGATATTCTAATTCGTTTCGACTTTAAAATCCGAATATGAGAACTTGTTAAAAAAATTTCTCGCAATTTTGTATGATAATCAAACAAGTACGAAATTTAATTCCCGAGGTATTTTCTTGTTTTTACGCGTTAGCTAAGTTTCTCTCCTAAGTTTGAGAGTTTGATCTCGATTGTTAGGAAAAGAAATTTCACTTTTTTGGTGTTTAAAGCTAAGATTTTAAGACTCAGTTTAAGTTTTAAGAATTTTGACCTTGGAAATAACTTTTATAGCAATGTCGCTTTTGTTTTTATTGAGAACTTTTGGTTATGTGTACAGAACTATGTTCTGTCTTTATTTGAGAACTTAATCTCGCAAATCTGTATGAAACTATGTTTCGTCTTGTCAAGGATTTCACCTCGGAAAAATCTATACAAAGCTATGATTTGTCTCTTGGCGAGGATTTGATCTCGTAATTCTGTACGAAACTATGTTTCATCTTTGCTAAGGAATTCTCCTCAGAAAATCTGCACAAAGCTATGCTTTGTCTGTTGGCAAGAATTTGATCTCGTAATTCTCTACAAAACTATGTTTTATCTTTGTTGAGAATTTCTCCTCGAAAAATCTGTACAAAGCAATGCTTTGTCTTTCTACGAGAATTTAATCTCGTGTTTTGTTTGCGAGAACTAGGTCTCGGTTTTGAGATTTACGAGAAACTGGGTCTCGGCTTACGTGGAGTTTGAGACATAACTTTATTATTGACTAGAATTCCGTCTCGGCAAGGTTTTAAGACTCGGCTTATAGAATGGTATTTTTTGACCCGACGAGATTTTAAAACTTGACTTATAGAGCAGGGTTTTTTGACCCGGTGAGGTTTTAGGACTTGGCTTTGAGTGTTTTTTGAGAATTTGATCTCGGCAAATTCTGTTTGAAACTATGTAGAGTTGTACTCTATTTCGCGAGAACTTGATCTCGTCTTTTTTGAGAGTTAAGGTGTAACCTTTTTTTTTTGTCAAACCCGAGATAGGAACTTATGAAAATTTTATTTAGTTTTAGCTGCACCCGAAGGCTAACTACGTACCCCGCAGGGATCAAGCTAAGATGTAGTTCTGTTTACATAATTAAGTAGATGAGGATGCGTCAAATAACGCATCTAAGTCGCCGACTTGGCGTGTCTTCAATAATAATACCGCTTCAGGTTGATGGAGTTCTAACTTTGTGGAATCATCTCTCCTTTTATAGTCACAATCTTGTAGAATCCTGTTTTTACGATTTTGCAGATGATATATGACCCTTCCCAGTTGGCGCCGAGTTTACCCGCGTTGAGTTCAGCTGTGTTTTCAAACACTTTTTAGAGTACTAGATCTCCTACTGCAAAGTGTCTTCTACGAACTTTCTTATTGTAGTACTTTGCGGCTAGTTGTTGATAGTTTTGCACTCGGAGAAGTACTTCGTTGTGTTCTTCCTCCAAGTCATTTATGATAGTTTCCATTGCTTCATTTTTTGAATTTTCATCTTCGGGAAAACATTCTTGACGCAAAGTTTGTATCACTACTTCTGTTGTGGCCATTGCTTCCATTTCGTGAGAAACAGAGAAAGGAGTTTGTCCGGTTGAGCGTCTCGGTGTTGTCCGATGTGACCATAACACGCCATCCAACTCAGAAGCCCAATTTCCTTTCTTTTCTGAAAGCCTTTTCTTTGTACCATCTATGATCTACTTGTTCGTTGCCTCTGCTTGTCTATTTCCTTCTGGGTTTCGAGGAGTAGATTTGCTCACTCGGATGTTCCATCTAGAACAAAATTTAGTAAACTTTTCTGAGATGAATTGAGATCTGTTGTCTGTCGGAATCTCGTATGGTAGGCCATGTTGGCAGATGATGTTCTTCCAAACGAACTTAACTACGTCTCTATCTTTGATGTGAGAATAAACCTCTGCTTCAACCAACTGTGAGAAGTAATCCATCATAACAAGCATGCAGCACTTTTGCCGAGACGACGGCAACGGTCCGACTATGTCCATTTCCCACCGCATAAACGGATACGGTATAGCTGCTGAAGTTAGTTCTTCAATTGGGGCGTGGATGATGTGCCCATGTTGTTGACAGCTATCGCACTTGGCTGCATATTACGCACAATCCTTTGCCATTGTCAGCCAATAATACCTGAGAGTTCGGATTTTGTGCACGAGTGATCTTCCACTATTGTGATTTCAACCGGCTCCATCATGTGTCTTCGTAATGATTTCGTTGATCTCGTCACTGTGGATGCAAGTGAGGAGGATTTCGTTTGTACTTCATCGATACAACTTTCCATTGACTTGGGCATAGAAAGCGCACTTAGCCTTGAGTCGGCAAGTTGCCCATCTGTTCTTTGGCGTTTCTCCATCCATAATGTACGCAAGGATCTCATCACGCCAATAGATCTTCTGTTCGTTGGACTGTTCAATATCTGGCATCTCGGTGTCGGAGTCATCTGGAGTATCAGTAATTACCGAGACGAGTTCAACATCTCCTTTCGGTAAGCTAATACTCTGTCAGTCTATACTTTCAATTGGTATTATCCACCTTTGAACGGGATCTGTTGTGGAAGCGAGAGCTGCTAAGGCGTCAACTGAAGTGTTCTCAGACCGAGAAATCTTATTTACTTTGAATTTCAAATCTTTTGTCAACTTTTTGACGACTTTGAGGTATACTTTCATTCGATCATTCTTTGTATCATAGCCTCCGTTTACTTGGTTGACTACCAGTTGGGAATCGTAATCATATTCTTCTTCGGTTGCTCCGATCTCTTTGGCAGTCTGATCCCTGCGATCAATGCTTCGTATTCCGCCTCGTTGTTGGACGTTGGAAATGCAAGTCGAAACGATTGCTCCAAGATTTCTCCTGCGGGCTCTCAAGTCGGATTCCGACTCCAGAGCCATATTGTGATGATGATCCGTCAACATAGATTATCCAAGTTCGAAGAGCTTTGTCCGACTCTAAAGGTTCCAAGTCGGGGGCTAGTTCAATTAGAAATTCTGCCAATACTTGAGACTTTGCACGTGTTCTTCCCTTAAATTCGATATCGTATTCACTTAACTCGATAGCCCACTTATTCAGTCTTCTGGACTAGTTTGGACTATGTGGTATCGTTCGTAGTTGGTGGTTTGTTAACACAATGATGGTGTGAGACTGGAAGTAAGGTCGTAACTTCCTTGCTGAGGTTAATACTACTAGCGCAAGTTTCTCCGTAGTCGGGTATCTAGACTCTACTTCGTCCAAAGACTTGATTATGTAGAAAATTGGGTGTTGAGTTCCTCGTCATCTCGAACTAGAACGCTACTTATTGATGATGCTGATACTGTAATGTATAAGTACAGTGGTTCTCTATCTTTAGGTTTCGCAAGAATTGGCGGAGTCGAAAGATACTCCTTGAACTTGGAAAAGGCATTCTCGCACTTCTCATCCCACTTGAATTCGTTATTTTCCCACAACAAGTTGTAGAATGGGAGACACTTATTCGTTTAGCGCAAGATGAATCGGTTTAGGGCTGCTATTCAGCCGATTAGCCTTTGAACTTCTTGTTTATTCTTTGGAGAAGGTAGCTCTTGGATCACCTTAATCTGTTTTGGGTTTGCTTCGATTCCCTTTTGAGTGATTATGTAACCGAGAAATTCTCCCGAGGTTACTTTGAAGGTGCACTATGCCGGATTGAGCTTCGTGCCTTCATCTGATATTTGTTTAAAGTTTGAAAGCAACGTGCTAGGTGGTTGATGTGATCTTCTACTTTCGGAGACTTGACTAGCATGTCGTCTATGTAAACTTCCATTGTTTGTCCGAGTTGGTCAATAAACATCTTATTAACCAATCGCTGGTAAGTCGCACCGGCATTCTTCAAACCGAATGACATTACTTTATAGCAATAAGTTCCTCGCTCTATGATAAATGAAGTTTTCTCCATGTCGTCTGGATGCATCCGAATTTGATTATATCCCGAGAAGGCGTCCATAAATTAAAAAAGTTCATTTCCATCAGTTGTTTCGACAGTTCTGTCGATATTTACTAGTGGGAAACTATCCTTTGGACAAGCTTTGTTGAGGTCGGTGAAGTCCACACATACTCGCCAATTCCCGTTCTTCTTGGGAACAACTACCAGATTAGCTAGCCATTCTGGATATTGAACTTCGACGATTGACCCGACTTCGGTTAGCTTTTTGACCTTGTCAATTACAACCTTTGTTCTTTCTGGCCCTAGCTTTCTTCGTTTCTGCTTGATGGGCTTGTAAGTCAGATCGACATTCAATCTGTGGCTTGCAGTTTTCAGATTGATTCCAGGGCTTATCTTTGAATATCCATGAGAATGTCATTATGTTTTGTTCCAGAAATTGGATCAACTTATCTCGAATCGGTTTACTCAAGTTGACCATAATACTGACGCACTTAGATGAATCCGTTAGGTCGATATTGACGAGTTCGACACTAGATTGGTCTGGCTTTTCTCAAACGGGGGGTTCCGACAATGATTTGGTTTTCACAGTCGTTGTGATCATGCAAGACTTGTTTCATAACTTTAACTCGGCGATAAAACATGTCTGAGACATCTTTTGATCTCCTCGAAGCGTGTAAACTCCTTCACTTGTCGGTACCTTCACACAATGATGATAGCTTGACGGGATCACTTTCATCGTGTGAATCCAAGGTGTTCCAAGGATCATATTATAGATTGGCAATTTATCTACCACCAAGAACTTGATCCATCTTGTATTTCCAGTAACTCGGATAGCTAACTTGATAGTTTCGATTGCATTTATTGTACTTCCGTTGAACGTAATCAGTGTTTTCTCCACTGGTTTAAGTCATGTGTCTGGTAAGGCCATCTTATCCAACGTCTCCTTAAAGATTAGATCTACCAAGTTGCAGTCGGCTACTCGTAATTTTACGACTAGCGGGTCGTTATGTGGGAAGCTTACTCCTTCGACATCCTTGGTGGTGAATGTAACTTCTTTAAAGAAAAGAAGTGTATTGCAAAGAAGATAGTTGCCGAGTATAGTTTGTTAGCTTCGTGTGTGTGTCCAAAAAGCCGATCCCTTTTTTGAAGGATCCCCTCCTCTGTTATAAACCATAGAGGAGGTTACAAAGTAGATTGAATAAAGGAAAATATACAAATTTCTAGATAAGATCGTATCTAGAAGATTCTTGCTAGATTTTCGAATTTTTCCATGTCGGAATAGGAAAATTTCCATTTCTTTGTTTGCTGATGTGTCGCCCGACTTCCTTCAAGCTTCAGCGCGCTTCCGAGAAGGAATTCTTCCGAGTTGAGACTTCGATATTCTTGCCGAGTTCAATACTTAGTATTTTGCCCATTATTTCTTGTTGACCAAAGTAGAATCTCGGATTCACCTCCAACCATATTCTATAACTTTAAATTATGAAATGTTGGGTCAATATTAAAAACTTTAGAAGTTCCTTAATTTTATCTGCATTTTAGTTCGTATAATTATATATTTTAAAAAATAATCTTATTAACTCTGATATTTATCACTTTCTATATATATATATATATATATATATATAATTTTAATATTATATATATCTTTATAGCTTTTTGTATAAAGATTAAATAAACAGTTTAAATAAAAATAAAACTGTTAATATAGAACAAATATAACATATCAATACAGATAAATATTACAGAAGAACAATATGTAATATGGTATTTATTTTAATTTCTAGTTTCAATTGTATATTTTATTTTTATTGTTGTGTAAATTTATATTTAATGTAATGATTTATTAATTCATGTTTTTGTAATATTTATAGGTATATTTTTTAGTTAGTTATAAAATTTTTATTGTTGTAGTTAATTTGTGATTAATAGTAAGGATTATAATGCAAATATTTTTTTTTTTGAAGTTTTGTTTTGGGAAAAAAAAAGACCAAAAACCTTTGTGAAACTTGAAAAATGAATGTTTTTTGGAAATGTCCTTAGAACTTTATTTTATTTCAATTAAAAAAATTCATGTATTCATAGTCTCTTTTTGGGTATAACCGGGGGAACACTAATTAAACCTAGATCAGACTAATCCTTGAATGATATAAATTAGGTTTTTTTTTGTCATCTAAATTGTCTACGAGTGACCAAAAATGTATTGTAGTTGAGAAGATTCAAATCCTCCTATAAAACAACCATTTGAACCAATTCAACTTAGTATGTTTTTCTTGTTGGCACTTTGGTATATATATATAGGTAATTAGCTACACCAAATTTTAAGTAAGTAAATTAATTTTGACATAAATATATAGAGAAAAAAAATTAACAGCCTCATCATCGTTATATAATAAACATGCAGTTTGTTCATATTTAATTGGAGTAATATCTATTCATATCTATTCTTATTCACAATTTTCAAAATAAATTTCATTTTAACTTCTGCTCCTAATTAAGTACAATTATTTACACAAAATTAAAAATGGTCGAACAAATAGTTAATCTCCTGAAATTCTTGGCTTACGTAAATTTATGACAACAATATGTTTGGTGATATATGAAACACAAGAACCATGTTAGTATAATAATATACAGAAATTGATTAATCCATGTAAGCTAAGCATGATAAGACTTATAGAGGTATAGGTCTGGTCCTGAAAGATACAAATTAGGCAAACACGTAGCTCTATAAATATGCATGCAATGTACGCATAAAGCTGTAACAAAACAGACAGACAGACAAACAAGAAAAAAATAAGAGAAATAACTAGCAATAAAAGTTTGAGATGAGATAGATATACGCTAATTAATAAATATAGAAAATAGACCGATCCATGACAAATAATTTAGTATTTTCTATACAAATTTTGGAATCTTTTTATCAAATAGCTATCCAACTTTTCCTAAATGTTACTAAATCATACATACCTCACATAATATTATTATGAGTTTAAGAGAGATTGTAGAGCCATGGATGGGATTTTCAATACAATTGATGTTATAAAAAACCTTTCAAATTATAAAAGTGTAACAAATAACATACTAAATTATTTAAAATAAAATTAAACAATATACTAAATTGTAATCATTGTCCAAATTTACTTTTAAAATTTTGAAATTTAACATATGTAATCTTAAATATTGTTAAATTTGTATAATAAGTATCTTGCATTAATTTGATTTTGTAGAATTAATTTGCATATTTTATTATTTAAAAATAGACTGCAAGCGTTAAAACCTTCAAGCTTTTTTCTTTCAAAAAAGCTCTGTTAGTATATATAAAAAGTAGACCGATCCATTACAAATAATTTATATAAAATCATTTAATAAAAAAGTAACAGAGTACAAAGACTAAAACAGTAGCTATGGTTTTTTGGCGTCTCTGTAATAAATAGGTTCTGGGGATCTTCGTCTTATCCCATGTCATTCACTATCAATGCATTTATTGATGCTCTTATTATTATTATCTTTTGTTTTTATTTCACCGATCGTACAATATTCTGTAACATTAATTAATTGAGTCGTAGGTCGAGTTTTGTTTTTATTTGATAGTTACACTTATGTCTTTTTTTTTTTTTTTTT
>OVAX01002774.1:0-25967 GCA_900406405.1 Lepidium africanum | reverse complement strand
TTCTAATTCTCATCAACTAAGAGGAAAACATAAGGTATTCATTGTTCCTCCTTCAATACTTAGGCCCATTGATGAATATAGAAATTTGGTAGTCTCTATATTCAGTTGTTGAATGTGATGGTTCAGAGTTTGAATATGAACGTCAATGCTCATTCTCTTCATATTAGTTTGAGATAGAATTTTATCATATTGTAATCAATAGATTTGTACTGATATCGTTTTGATTTCTGCAGAAGGGAAAGTGAATGTTCTTGTAATTGGTGGAGGAGGGAGAGAACATGCCCTTTGTCACGCCTTGAAACGACATGTCGATCACGAAAATAAAATTAGATAAACAACTTGTTTGTTTCAATAATTGTTCCTAATTACAATCAAAAATAAGGAAAATGATCCTAATTACAATCTGAACTGATCCGAATTACAATCAAAAAGAAGAAAAATGGTTGCTAATTGGCTAATTCTACCAAAACCGCAGAAAAATTGAAGAAGAAGATTGAAGATTGAAGAAGAAAGAAGAAGAAGAAAGAAGAAGATTGAAGAAGAAGATGAAGCTTAGGAAGAAGAACATGAAGCGTAGGAATAATAAGAAGAAGAAGAAGCTAAGAAGACGAAAGAAGCAGAAGATGAAGTAGCGTGTGTTTAGCGGCGATAAAGAAAGAAGATTTGGCTGAAGTTTTAGATTAGGTTTATAATTTCGGTTATTNTAGCGGCGATAAAGAAAGAAGATTTGGCTGAAGTTTTAGATTAGGTTTATAATTTCGGTTATTAGTTAACCAGACCGAACCAACCCGAATAAACTAACCAAAATTACAATTGATTTTCTTCCATTTAACCTGAAATTAAAACTAATAACCGACAGATTTGTCCAAGATCGCTTCGGGTCGAACAAATTGGTTCAGTTTATATTCCCAGGGCTAGATATTATGAGTAATTTGATCATTATTTATCATTGCTAATTATCTACTAATTATATGTCATTTGATAATTACAAGTGGGTTGGCATTCACTAATCAAATTTGTATAGATATGTGTGTTATAAGTATGTTATATTTATAAAATTACATTGTGAATAGAGATAAATATTTTGTGATAGAAAAAATATTTTAATATATTTGATTTTAAAATTTATTATATCTTTTGGATAAATATAAATAAGACAAAAAGTGTCTCCAATAATACTCTCTATTTCTTGCTTTAAAAATAGAGATCTCTATTTTTTTCTCCAAACTTGGAGAACTTTATTTCTTCCTCTATTTTTTAGAGTATGACTTTTTCCTTACAAAATAGTCTTTTAATTAATATTGTATTATTAGTTTATGCTTAAACAAATTATATGATCAAAGCATATATTACAAAATATTAATTATTTTACTAAAACTAACGAAATTATTAAAATCTATAAAATAAATTAAAAATATTAGTTAATTATTATTATATAGTTAAAATTATTAAATAGTACTAAAATTAAAATATAATTAAATTAAACTAGTACTTAAAATATTCGAAACATCAAAAACCACTGATCTAATATTTCGGTAAATCGTTTCCACATCCATTAATATCATTGAGGTATTGCCCCAAAGGAGTAGATGCTGGAGGAGCTTGTTGATCAACTCTTTTTCTTAGAATTATTGCTTGTATATACGCACGAATATGTGGATCTTCTATTAAATTTATGTTTTGAAATAAAATTTTGTTTTCGTCTTTAAATTCTTTAAATGCAGAATTCTTACTTTGTAGCTCAAGATGTTGTTTTCTTTGTGCATTTGTCTTCTTTAGTTGCTCCAAAAGTTGTTTATTCCTATCGTCTAATGTCTTGATAACATCGGATGTTTGATCCCTAAATTTTCTTTTAAGCTTAGATTTTTTTATCCCATTTGGTCGTTGAGATGGAGACCCACCAAGAATGTCATTTTCCTCATCTAAATTTAGAGAAATTGAAGGTAAACCTGAAGACTTTTGTGTAGCAAAATCAGTAGTGAAATTTTTCGACTTTACATTTTTAATGGGAGTGGCACCATCTTTAAACTTTTCAAAGTTTTTATTGTTCCATATATGATCAAACTTCCAACCAGACTTGAATTTTGGATCTTCCATTACTACTTGTTTTGCTTGATTGAACTGAATTTTTTTTAAACAATTTAAATGAATAAATAATTAAATAAAATTGATTATATATATATATATATATATAGAACGAATAATGTTTCTACAACAACGTATTCATCAAGCCAAAAATTAAAAATCAATTGTGATTTTATTAATCTTGTTATTAACTATTTAATATAAATAGATAAAATTTGTAAATTTGAAAAGTAAAGAAACATCTTAGAAAATACTAAAATTATTTAAAGTAAAAAATAATCAACCATTAAAGCAAACTCTTCAAGCAAAATATAGAGGGAACCATGATAGATGGTCTTGATGGTTACAGTTAGTGGACATCTCTAAAGGTTCAAACCAATATTTGTACAGGTAGTGGACATCTCTAAAGGTTCAAACCAATATTTGTACAATAAATTATGACAACGGTTGTAAATAATTATACGTATATTCATTAAAATAAATTATATGTAACCATTTTATTGTTATTAATTTATTATCCCCAGCTTTATCGATCGACGTTTGGAAAATTTCTCTTCAAATCCTTTTTTTCTTTTCTTGGAAAGAAATAAGAATTATTAACGGACCTAAATTCTGGACATTTTAGAGTAATACTTCTTCTAGTATTCTCTTGTGATTCAACGACCACAAAGTTCATCGATACGAAAAAAAAAAAAGAGGATATCACAAAGACACGTGTAAACAACCCATTTGCTCTACGTTCATATTTTGGATAAGGAGATGGATCACAAATCCTTCAATCAATTCATTTTTTTGTTCTCACATCCTCAATTTCTTAAACACACTCATCACCAACTCATAGAAAATACAGAGTGATAAAGCCATCACACGTGAGAATCCAATCACAATGGCGTCAATGACCATGACTTCTCCATTTCTCCCCTCTGTCTCAAAGCTTCCGGGAAACATCACCGGCAACAACAGACGAACCCTCACGGTGGTTAAAGCCTCCTCGAGTGACAACACAACCAGCTTGGAAAACAAGAAAGAAGAACAGAGCATGAAGATGAGGAGGGATTTGGTGTTTACGGCTGCAGCTGCTGCTGTGTGCTCCTTAGCTAAGGTGGCAATGGCAGACGATGAGCCAAAGAGAGGAACAGAGGCTGCTAAGAAGAAGTACGCTCCTGTTTGTGTCACAATGCCTACGGCCAGGATATGCCGTAACTGAGTTCGATATCTTACCAGCAAAACTTCCATGTCATTCTGTATTTATGTCAGTAAGACTTTTCTCAGTTTGGTTTGTAATGATCATCGTTGATCAAATCTACAAAAACCCTTTGTTGATATAGTTAAATCGTTTCGAGTGTGATCTCAAATCTTAAAACCGTAGATAACTTCACATCAGCAAAAACTAAACAATGTTTTACCCTTTCAACGACATTTCTGAACATGCACAATAAGAGCAGTATAATCCATATTAGAAAATAACAAATATTGGGGTTGTATCAGACATCTCTATGATTTCCCACTAGTCTATGGTTTTCTGAGGCTTCCAGGTTCAGGAGAAGACAAAGCTAATGTACGTCTGGTTTTATACTTCTTCTGTATATTGAAGTGCAGCAACAAATCTCAAGTATTGTTTCTGATGCATTAGTGTCATTTACTCCATTGGTCCAGACGATGTTCCCTCCTCTTCACCATCAAATTCTTGCTCAACGCCTTTGACCTGTGTTTTGCACAGATTTGGTGAGTGATCATGATGTCTATAGCAAGAAAGAGACTAAATGAAGTTTATGATTCCCTGGTCAACAGATGAAGACACAACAGTCATGGTAAATGTTAAGACCTCTCCATATCAGATTTACCTCGGATACATAATGCATCAGCATATTCTCAATTCCTGATTTCAATGTAACTGATGAACTTGGACAACCGCTACAAGCACCTTGCATTCTAAGCTTAACTATACCAGTTTCCCTGATTAAAACAGAAAGCTTTGATAAAGATATATATAACAAGAAGCAGATCTTCTAAAAAAATTGCTATTACTCAAAGAAAAACTTACGTATCAAATCCACAATACTCAATATCTCCTCCATCATCTTGGACTGATGGTCTGATACGCGTCTCCAAGAGTTCCTTGATCATTGCTACAGTTTCGGAGTCATCCTGAATTGCAGATGTGCCAATGTATGAGAAACAATCAAAACTTTTTAGCATTTGGTTTTTGAGATCTTGGAGAACATTGAAAGCCTACCTCGTGAATGGCGGTATCCTTGGCAGCTGTAGCTTCTGAGTCCAGAAACAAAGGCTGGCCAGAAGAGTAAAAGTCCATAACTACTGCAAAGATTTCAGGCTTGAGAGTGTCCCATGTTACATCATCTGACTTTGTTACAGTGACAAAATCTGACCCAAAGAAAACTCGAACTACACCTGCATCAAGAGAGATATCTTAGTCACACACAAAACGAACACATATCATATGAGAAGCAAAATGCACGTAGTAAAAGGTGAAGAATACCATCAATGGCGAAAATGGCGTTGGCTAAAGGTGAGCTCATAGCTGAACGAGAATTAGGAAAATCTGCACTCCCAATTTCCATGACTGGTTTACCAGGATTAAACATCAGAGAAGAAGGGTTTGGTGTTGATTGCGTTTGGATAAACATCGTTCTCCTTTGCACTGCCCAAAAAAAGAAACATCTGAAGCCATTAGTTCTCAAAGTCATTCATTTCAAAACTCAGAAGATAAGGTTACTCTAACATTTTTGATTATGCTAAAATCAAGCCTGACAAAACTCAAATTTCAGTAAAGCTAAACAATCATAACACAGAAATTAGGATTGCTAATCTTCTACTTGTTTTTTTGTTTCTCATAAGGAATATATGACAAATAGAAATACAAATGAGAAGATTAGCGACCTAGAAATTATCATACCGATCCAATTCAAGGGAAAGGAAGAAGATCTCGACGAGCTGCGACCATTATTACTCGTTCTAGCATCCAATAAATTCGCCGGTAAATGCGTCGCCGCCAAGATAAACAGAGGGCGACGTGATATTAGAAGAGAAGAAGACGAACATGTTACAGAATCTGTATATCGCGAAAGAGAATTGAGAAGCCTCGTTATCCCTTTCATATTCTTCGTCGTTGTAGCTTATGATTCAGGTTCCAAATTTAGGGATTCGTCGTGAAAATCGCAAAACGACCGGCTAAAGAGAAGCTTGGGACGACGAAGTAATGGCGATCGGAGAAACCTCAAAAGGCGTGTGTTGAATTGCCGTTACCGTTACCGTGAATCATTTAAACCGGATTAAACCGAGCTAAAATCTCTGCATTTTCTTATAATTTAACCGAACCAAACCGAGCTCAGCATCATAATGTCATAATTCATAATCTCTTCCCAAAATTGTTTTCATTACCAAACACAATTTGTCGATTATAAGTATATAAATAGCTACAATTATATAGTTTACATTTTGAAGGAGCTTAAGCCTAAATCTAAACCAATGGAGTTCACAAAAATTGAAGAACAAAACAGATAATTCTTTAGACAAGATCAGCTGGCATCTCCCGGATTTTAGTACCGTAATGTCGCTCAATATCTCGAAGATCCTTCATGTCCGATGATTTTACAAAGTTAATAGCAACACCTTCACGACCAAAACGACCAGCTCGTCCAATACGATGAATGTAAAGCTCAGGGTTGTTTGGTACATCATAATTGATGACATGAGAAACCTAGTGCATAAAGATTTCTAATGTCAACATGAAAGCCTATGTTCTCAAGGATTTTAGTCATAAAGCAGCTCAGAAAGAGAGATCATACTGTTTGAACGTCGATTCCTCGTGCCCATACATCTGAAGCAATCAAGACTCGACTTTTAAATGATCGAAACTGGTTCATGATTTCGTCTCGCTCCTTTTGACGTTTGTCTCCATGAATTGATGAGACTATGAAATTGTTACTCCTCATCTTCTCAGTAAGCCAATCCACCTTTAATATACAAAATACAGATTAAACTCTAAGATTGTCCACAGAAAAACTAGGTACCAAAGCTTAAGAACATGAGTTACTGTAACTTACCTTTTGTCTTGTGTTGCAGAAGATAATGGCTTGATTAATAATAAGCCTTCCATAAAGATCGCATAGGGTATCGAATTTCCATTCTTCTTTATCAACATTAACAAAGTATTGTTTGATTCCCTAAAAATGAAAAGGTTGTAATTTATTCCTGTCTTGATATAACCAAAAACCTGAGCATAAAAAAGGCGGAAGAAACACTTACTTCAAGAGTCAACTCATCACGCTTCACAAGAATCCTCACAGGATCTGTCATAAACTTGTTTGTCATCTCCAAAATCTCTTGAGGAAGAGTAGCAGAAATCAAGCAAACCTATAAACCAACTGTATTAGACTCATATTATCATGGGAACTAGAATTAATCAAATAATAATATTCATACAATTGAGACTGAAACCTGAATATCATGAGGAAGAGATCTGTAAACATCATAAATCTGGTCTTTCAAACCTCTACTCAGCATTTCATCTGATTCATCCAGGACCAAAAGCTTAACAGCTTTGGTTTGTAAGCTTCCTCTCTTTATCATATCATAGACTCGACCAGGTGTCCCGGAAACAGCATGGACACCACGCTCTAGCTTCTTAATGTCTTCTCCGATACTCTTACCACCAATGCAGGCATGTGCCTGAATATTGGTATGTGCTCCAATAGCCTGTATAGTCTTTTCTGTTTGTGAAGCCAGCTCTCTTGATGGAGACAACACCAAGGCTTGAACCCTTAAGACCAATGAATACCAAATTCATTAGTAAGCATGAGAAAGAAAAATTCACACAGCCTTAAGTAAGTCTTTATCATCCTCGTCACAAAGCTATATAATAACCATATAATATACCAAGTCGATTTGTAAACCGTAAGAAAAACAAATCCTGAAGCCTTGAAATAAGTGTTCCATAGTCCACAATAAAGCGGAAAACAGACATAACAGCCTTAATACTAAATGGATTAGTAAAGCCGAAAACAGACATAACAGCCATAAGTAAGGTTCCTCATCTGAAACACAAAGCAGAATCACTAACCATATAATACCAAATGGATTAGCAAAACGGGAAAACAGATATCGCAAGTGTTCCACAGCTTAATAACAGTGATAAAGAACAAGGTATAATCATCGACCATAGACTACCAAGATGTTTAGTATAAAGGAAATTAAAGGATACTGAGGATGAAAGCTCAAGTAAGTGTTCCTCATTCTAATCAGAAAGCAAGAGCATTAATTAAGTAATTCTACAGAATTTATCCTTTTAAAACAGAGGTAAGGTTCTCTATTGTAGTGAGAGCCCTAGATTGGATATCTGAATTAGGACTTCAGGGGAAAAAGAGACGTACTTTCTGGAAGAAAGGTTGACAATTTGACAGACGGAGATTGCAATCATGGAGGTTTTACCAGTACCGGACTGAGCCTGAGCAATAACGTCACGTCCTTTAAGAATCGGCATCACTGCTCTCTGCTGAATTTCAGATGGTTTCTTAAAACCATAGTCGTAAACTCCGCGTAAAACTTTATCATTCATTCCCATGTCATCAAAACTCGTGATGGGTTTAATTCCTTTGGTAGTTTCAAATACTAGATTCTCTTCATCTAAAGCTCCTTCGCTATTCCGATTACCTCCTTTAGCAGAAGCCATGATTCTCCACTCTCGATTTACCTCTCTTCTATGGTTTCAGCTAGAATCAAGTGATTGACACAGGTTTCGAATTTGAAGAGGAAAGTGCCGGAGATTACTAGTCTCCGGGAAGAAACAAAGGGTTTTAGGGATTCTTAAGTACTTGCAAACGACGACGTTTCAAAAGTTATAACGTCGACGTTTTGGAAAATGAAACGGCGTCGGTTTGTGCTTACAGAAGGGTTTTTGAACTCAACTCACGTGACAATCACCGCCGAAGTAATAGGCAGAGACGGCGGCTTAAAGGTCAAGTGCGTCAGAGATGAAAACGCAGGTAAAAGCCAATTAAAGAAGCTGGGCCTTAATGGGCTTAAAACAAACGCCCAAAATATGGGCTTCAAAAGTGTGATAAAAAAGGATTTTTGGCATTATATCACTTTTTTACACAAGCGAACAAATTCGAGCGCGAAAAGGAGAAAACGAGTGAAATACTCTGAGATTCATCTTCTTCGTTTTCTCTTTTCTGGTATTTGCGTTTCTGGTTTTCTCTAGTTCACAATCGCTAAATCTGATCAAATTCTCGCTCGGTGTTGCTTTTTCGTTTGTAAGATTGGATTCTTTCTTCTTTACTCATCTCTGTTTCTTGTAATATTCCGCTACTTCTTAGGTTACATCAGTAATTTCTTGGTCTAATTCGGTCCCAATTTCGTGCTTCTTTTGATGATTTCATCAAATAAGTTTGATTCACTTTCGTGCTTTTAGATTCGTGAAAAGAAATGAAATGTTGGTTTCTTTTTACGTTTGTCTTATTATGCCCTAATTGTTCAGGAAAGCTCAAGATTTGATTCGATTGTTTTTGCAGAGGACATATATGAGCTTAAACTAGGACTTTCATGGTAGTATTGGAGAAATCTTCTGCTTAGTTGTAGTGTGAACAATTCTTTGGGAGATATAATGTCAGAGGATGAAGAAATGATAGGCCCCAAAGGTGGCATTAAAAAGTCTGAATACGTTAGGATAATGACCGATGCACTTATCTGTCTTGGATATATTGAAGTCGCAGACCAATTACAAAGAACTTCTGGTATTCCTCTGCACAATCTTATCGTTAGTCAGTTTCTAAGACAAGTTACAAGTGGAGAATGGGACAATAGTATTACGACATTGGAAGGATCTCAGGTATGTGACGAAAAGACTCTGAGATCGGCATCGTTTTTGCTGCAAGAGCAGAAGTTCTTTGACTTTCTGAAGACAAATAATGTTACTGGTGCTCTGAGAACTTTAAGGGAAAGTATAGTGCCTCTTGGTGTTAATGTGAAGCAAGTTCATGAGCTCGCATCCAAACTTATAGTAGGCTTTAAGGAAGATAAAGTAAGTTCGAGTTCAAGGTCTAAGGTTCTGAACGAAGTGAGAGAGTTGCTTCCGGATGGAGTTATAGTCCCACCAAGGAGGTTGGAGTATATTCTTGACCGGCACCTTGCTTCTGAGCAGAGTCGCTGTACGCTCCATAATATTTTGGAGAGTGATATGTCCCTATTCACGAGCCATACGTGTACGCTTCATAATTTTCCTTTGAAGACTGCACAGGTAATAATACTATGCATCAATACGCAATTGTGACTTCTGATTTCTTTGTGATGTTGTTGCTCATAAATGGATGATAATGAATGCTGAAAACATTAAGAGAGTCACATTAGATATTTACTTTCTGTGACTACATGCCTTTAATAATATATAACACATCCATGTGTTCAGGTTTTGGAGGAACATACAGATGAAGTATGGTTCCTGGAATTCTCACATAATGGCAGCTATTTGGCTTCATCTTCCAAGGATAATTCAGCAATTATATGGGAGGTTTGTATGTAAACTAACTGTGGTTTCCCTTAGCTACTCTTTATAGAGATAAGTCATTTTGCTCTGAATTGTGCTTAAAGTGAAGCAAGCTGTTTTAGCAATATTTTCCTTTTTACAGATGGATGCAGAGGGAAAGTTTCTGCAGAAGCATAGACTTGTGGGCCACGAGAGGCCAGTGGTAACAGTCTTATGGAGTCCAGATGATCGACAAGTCATTACATGTGGAGATAATGAGGTCGTCAGGCGCTGGAATGTGGACTCAGGAGAATGTATTCAGGTTTACGAAATAGATGCTGTTCGTTCGGTTTCTTGTGGATGGCTTCACGATGGCTCAGGTATACTTAGTGCATTGACAGACAAAAGCATAGTCATATGGAACTTAGATGGGACTGTGCTAGAGCGCGTGATAGGCCACCGGGAACCACTGATTTCTGATGTAGCTATGACGACTGATGGGAAGTGGCTTATAAGCTTGAGCAAGGTGGATGAGATTTCATTGTTTGATACAGTAACTAGAGTTACGACACCGATTGAAGAAGACGACATGATTACCTCTTTCTCGCTTTCGTTAGACAACAAATATCTTCTGATCAATCTCATTAACGAGAGCATACATCTGTGGGACCTTGAAGAGAGACTATATATGGAAGAAGAATTTACTGGTCACAAGCGTAGTCGTTTTATTATCAGGTCTTGCCTTGGTGGCTTTGAAGAAAGTTTCATCATCAGTGGGAGTGAGGATTCTCAAGTAAAGAAAAATCTCTCATTCTTTTACAATACAGAACTTCGATATTTACTTAGAATCTTATGCAAATGAGTGATCTCTGTCTGTTGCTGCAGATATACATATGGAGCCGCAACACACCGGATAAACCTTGTCTTGTACTGCAAGGACACTCAGGAGCTGTAAACTGTGTGAGTTGGAACCCGTTTGATCTCTATATGTTTGCCTCCGCGAGTGACGATGGAACTATCAGAATTTGGGGACTTGACAATGAGTAGTTGGCGAGTGATTCATTCATATGATGTACAAATTTTTTTGTTTTTTTTTTACTTCTTTTGACCATATAGAAACAAAGCTGTATACAAATATCCATGGATCTCTGAGTTTTCTTTTTACAGAGTAGAAGGCAGATCATTGACCATGTAATACCAAATGGATTAGTAAAGCGGATAATAGACATAACAGCCCTTAGCAAGGTTCCTCATTCTAATCACAAAGCAAGAGCAGTAATCATGTAATTTTTACTGAATTTATCCTTTTAAAACAGAAATAAGGTTCCTATCGTAGTTAAAGAGACGTACTTTTCTGGAAGAAACGTACAATTCATACGACGTCGCTTTGTGCTTACGGAAGGGTTTTTGAAAAGCGGGGCTAAATATGGGCTTCAAGCGAAAGCCCACAATATGGGCTTCAAATGTGTTTGATAAAAAAGGCGACTTTTTGACATTTTATCATACTTGTTACATAAGGCAAAACAAAAGTCGAGCGCCAAAAGAAGAAAAACGAGTGAAATACTCTGAGACTCATCTTTCTTCTTCCTCGATCTTCGTGACTTCGTCTTCTCTTTTCTGGTCTTTGCGTTTCCGATTTTCTCTTGTTCACGATCTCTAATTTTTGCTGGGTGTTGCTTTTTCTTAGGTAAGATTGGATTCTTTCTCCGTACTCATCTCTGTTTCTAGTTAAATTTCGCTACTTCTTTGGTTACAGCAATGATTTCTTGCTCTAATTTGGCCCCAATTTCGTGCTCCTTTTAATAACTTGATTAAATTTCATGCTTTCGGATTCATTCTTTGTCATCCGAAAGAATTGAAATGTTGGTTTCTAACTACGACTTAATTGTTCAGGAAAGTTCAAGATTTGATTCGATTGTTTCTGCAGAGGACATTTCTGAACTTGAACCCGGAATTTCATGGTAGTTTCTTCTGCTTAGCTGTAGTGTGAACGATTCTTTGGGAGACACAATGTCAGGGCCTTTGAACGAGGAAATGATAGGCCCCAAAGGTGGCATTAAAAAGTCTGAATACGTTAGGATAATGACCGATGCACTTATCTGTCTTGGATATATTGAAGTCGCAGACCAATTACAAAGAACTTCTGGTATTCCTCTGCACAATCTTATCGTTAGTCAGTTTCTAAGACAAGTAAGAGGAGGAGAATGGGACAATAGCATTGCAACATTGGAAAGATCTCAGCTATGTGACGAAAAGACTCTAAAATCAGCATCGTTTTTGCTGCTAGAGCAAAAATTCTTAGACTTACTGAAGAAAGGTTATGTTACTGAAGCTCTGAGAACCTTAAAGGAAACAATGGTGCCTCTTGGTGTTAACAAGAAGCGTGTTCATAAGCTTGCATCCAAACTTATAGTAGGCTTTAAGGAAGATACAGTAAGTTTGGATTCATGGTTTGAGGTTGTGCATAAACTGCAAAAGTATCTTCCGGATGGAGTTTTAGTCCCAACAAGGAGATTGGAGTCTATTCTTGAGCAGCACCTTGATCATGATCAGTCTCGCTGTATGCTCCATAATATTTTGGATATGTCCTTATGCGTGAGCCATAGGTGTTGGAATCATAAAGTTCATTCTAAGACTGTACAGGTAATAACATTATGCAACAATCTGCAACTGTGACTTCTGATTTCTTTGTAATGTTGTTGCTCACTAATGAATCCTGAAAACATTAAGAGAGTCACATTACTTTTCCTAAAGCAAGTGTGTTACTTGCTTCAAAGTCCAAGGTTCATGCTCAGGATTTACTTTCTGTGACTGCATGCCTTTAATAATATATAAGACATTTATGTGTTCAGGTTTTGGAGGAACATACAGATCAAGTCTTGTTCTTGGAATTCTCAAATAATGGCAAATATTTGGCTTCATCTTCCAAGGATAAATCAGCAATTATATGGGAGGTATGTATGTAAACTAACTGTGGCTTTCTTTAGCTACTCTTTATAGAGATAGTCATTTTGCTTTGAATTGTGCTTAAAGTGAAGCAAGCTGTTATAGCAATATTTTCCCTTTTCCAGATAGGTGCAGAGGGAAAGTTTCTGCAGAAGCATAGACTTGTGGGCCACGAGAAGCCAGTGGTAAAAGTCTTATGGAGTCCAGATGATCGACAAGTCATTACATGTGGAGATAATGAGATCATCAGGCGCTGGAATGTAGACTCAGGAGAATGTATTCAGTTGTATGAAAAAGATGGTGCTCGTTCGGTTTCTTGTGGATGGCTTCATGATGGCTCAGGTATACTTAGTGCGTTGACAGACAAAAGCATAGTCTTATGGAAGTTAGATGGAACTGTGCTATATCAATTGTTAGACACCCGGGAACAAATGATTTCTGATGTAGCTTTGACGTATAATGGGAAATGGATTATAAGCTTAAGAAAGGAGAATCAGATCTCATTTAGTGATAGAGTACAGAGGCTTGTGTATCTGATGACAGAGGACGACGTCATTACCTCCTTCTCGCTTTCGAAAGGCAACAAATATCTCCTGATCAATCTCATTAACGAGAAGATCCATCTTTGGAACCTTGAAGACTTAAAACATAAGGAATCGGAATTCTCTGGTCACAAGCGTAGTCATTTTATTACCAAGTCTTGCTTTGGTGGCTATGACAGCACTTTCATCGCTAGCGGAAGTGAAGATTCTCAAGTAAAGAATCTCTCATCCTTTTACAATACAAAAGTTTATTTATACTTGAAATCTTCTGCATATGAGTGATCTCTGTGTTTTATCTTTGTTGCTGCAGATATACATATGGCACCGTAACCTACCGTCTGAACCTTGTCTTGTACTGAAAGGACACTCAGGTGCTGTAAACTGTGTGAGCTGGAATCCGAGTGATCTCCATATGTTTGGCTCTGCAAGTGACGATGGAACTATCCGAATTTGGAGGCTTGACAAGGAGTAGTGATTCATTCATATGATGTATAAATCTTTTGGTTTGTTTTACTTCTTTAGACCATAATAGAACCAAAGGTGAATACCAATACATGTATATCTGTGAGTTTTTACAGAGTATAAGGAACCACGAACTCAACAACAATGGTATCATCTAGATAATCACGATTTTTTCCTCTTGTAACTTCTAAGCATCCACAAGCTCTATTTCACCTAAACCTTTGAAATAAGCAACCGATCCAATGGAGAAACCTTTAGCTCTACCAGGAGAGAAGTTTTCTCCTACAGTAATCTGATCAACTCCCGGAGTTATAATCTCTGTTTTCACTTCATCACTGAGATTATCTTTCAGCTTAAGAATTGTGATTTTAGCGATCGAGCCAGGAGGCGGTGTTAGAGTTTCAGGGACTTGACCTGTCATTAACTTGTTTGTCATCTCCAAATTATTTTAAGGAAGTAGCAGAAATCAAGCAAATCTATAAACCAACTATATTAGATTCATATTATCATAAATACTAGAATCAATCAGTTACTAATTTTCATACAACTGAGACTGAAACCTGAATATCATGCGGAAGATATCTATAAACGTCATAAACCTGGTCTTTCAAACCTCTACTCAGCATTTCATCCATTTTATCCAGAACCAAAAGCTTAACTTCTTTAGTTTGTAAGCTTCCTCTTTTGATCATATCATAGACTCGACCAGGTGGCCCGGACACAGCATGGACACCACGCTCCAGTTTCTTAATGTCTTCTCCAATGCTCTTACCACCAATGCAGGCATGTGTCTGAATATTGGTATGTGCTACAATAGCCTGTATAGTCTTCTCTGTTTGTGAAGCCAACTCTATTTATGGAGACAACACCAAGGCTTGAACCCTTGAGACCAATAAATTCCAAGTTCATTAGTCAATCTGAGGAAAAAATATCACATAGCCTAAGTAAGTCTTCCTCATCCTATTCGCAAAGCTGTATCATTAACCATGTAAACCAAGTCCATTTGTAAAGCGTAAAAACAAATTTTGCAGCATTAAAGTAAGTGTTCCACAGTAATCACAAAGGCAGATTATTGACCATGTAGTACCAAGTGGATTAGTAAAGCGGAAAACAGACATAACAGCCTTAAGTAAGGTTCCTCATCTGAATCACAAAGCAGAATCACTAACCATATTATACCAAATGGACTAGCAAAACGGGAAAACAAATATCGCAGTCTTAAGTGTTCCTAAACTGAATAAAAGGCAAAATCATCAACCATAGACTACCCAGAGGATTAGTATAGCGGAAATTAACACATACTGAGGATGCAAGTAAGTGTTCCTCATTCTAATCACAAAGCAAGAGCATTAATCATGTAATTCTAATGGAATTTATCCGTTTGAAACAGAGGTAAGGTTCTCTATTATAGTGAAGCCCTAAATTGGATATCTGAATTAGGACTTCCTTTAATCCGCCACCGAAGTCGGAGAAGCTGGTGACGAGTAATAGCCGGAGACGGCAGCTTAGGGTCAGGTCGTCAGAAAACAAAACGCTGGGCCTTAATGGGCTTCAAGAAAAAGCCCAAAAAGTGGGCTTCAAATGTGTTTGATAAAAGGCGATTTATTGACATTTTATCATACTTGTTACACAAGGCAGAACAAAAGTCGAGCGCCAAAAGGAGAAAACGAGTGAAGTACTCTGAGATTCATCGTTTTTTGTCTTCTCTTTTCTGGTCTTTGAGGTTCCCGTTTTCTCTTCTTCACGATCGCTAAATCAGATCAAAGTCTTGCTGGGTGTTGCTTTTTCTTAGGTAAGATTGGATTCTATCTCCTTACTCATCTCTGTTTCTTGTTACATTTCGCTACTTCTTTGGTTACATCAGTAATTTCTTTCTCTAATTTGGTCCCAATTTCGTGCTCCTTTTGATAATTTGATGCAATTTCATGCTTTCAGATTCGTTCTTCGGACTCTCACGGTAGTTTCTTTCATTTAGTTGTAGTGTGAACAATTCTTTGGGAGACGAAATGTCAGGGCCTTTGAACGAGGAAATGATAGGCCCTAAAGGTGGCATTAAAAAGTCTGAATACGTTAGGATAATCACTGATGCACTTATCTGTCTTGGATATATTGAAGTCGCAGACCAATTACGAAGAACTTCTGGTATTCCTCTGCACAATCTTATCGTTAGTCAGTTTCTAAGACAACTAAGAGCTGGAGAATGGGATAATAGCATTGCAACATTGGAAAGATCTCAGCTATGTGACGAAAAGACTCTGAAATCAGCATCTTTTTTGCTGCTAGAGCATAAATTCTTAGACTTACTGAAGAAAGGTAATGTTACTGATGCTTTAAGCACCTTAAAGGAAACAATGGTGCCTCTTGGTGTTAACAAGAAGCGTATTCATGAGCTCGCATCCAAACTTATAGTAGGCTTTAAGGAAGATACAGTAAGTTTGGATTCATGGTTTGAGGTTGTGCATAAACTGCAAAAGTATCTTCCGGATGGAGTTTTAGTCCCACCAAGGAGATTGGAATCGATTCTTGAGCAGCACCTTGATCATGATCAGTCTCGCTGTATGCTCCATAATATTTTGGATATGTCCTTATGCGCGAGCCATAGGTGTTGGAATCATAAAGTTCGTTCTAAGACTGTACAGGTAATAATACTATGCACCAATCCACAGCTGTGACTTCTGATTTCTTTGTGTTGCTCATTAATGGATGATAAGAGAGTCACATAACCTTTGCTAAAATATTTTGAAGCAAGTGTGTTACTTGCTTCAAAGTTCAAGCTTCATGCTCAGGGTTTACTTTCTGTGACTGCATTACTTTCTGTGTTCAGGTTTTGGAGGAACATACAGATCAAGTCTTGTTCTTGGAATTCTCTAATAATGGCAAATATTTGGCTTCATCTTCCAAGGATAAATCAGCAATTATATGGGAGGTATGTATGTAAACTAACTGTGGCTTCCTTTAGCTATTCTTTACAGAGATAGTCATGATGCTCTGAATTGTGCTTAAAGTGAAGCAAGTTGTTATAGCAATATTTTCCCTTTTCCAGATGAGTGCAGAGGGGAAGTTTATGCAGAAGCATAGACTTGTGGGCCACGAAAAGGCAGTGGTAAGTGTCTTATGGAGTCCAGATGATGAGCAAGTCATTACATGTGGAGATAATGAGGTCATCAGGCGCTGGAATGTGGACTCAGGAGAATGTATTCAGGTTTATGAGATAGATGGTGTTCGTTCGGTTTCTTGTGGATGGCTTCATGAAGGCTCAGGTATAATTAGTGCATTGACGGACAGAAACATAGTCTTGTGGAACTTAGATGGGACTGTGCTACAGAAGATGTTAGACAACCGGGAACAAATGATTTCTGATGTAGCTATGACAAATGATGGGAAATGGATTATAAGCTTAAAAATGGAGGATGAGATCTCATTTTGCAATAGAGTACTCAAGCATACGATACTGTGTACAGAGAACGATATGATTACCTCCTTCTCGCTTTCGAAAGACAATAGATATCTCCTGATCAATCTCATCAACGAGAAGATCCATCTCTGGCACCTTGAAGGAAGAATACATAAGGAAAAGGAATTCTCTGGTCACAAACGTAGTCGTTTTATTACCAAGTCTTGCTTTGGTGGCAATGATAACACTTTCATTGCTAGTGGAAGTGAAGATTCTCAAGTAAAGAAACTCTCATTCATTTACAATACAGAACTTGGATTTTACTTAGAATGTTATGCAAATGAGTGATTTCTGTGTTTCATCTCTGTTGGTGCAGATATACATATGGAACCGTAACCTACCTTCTGAACCTTGTCTTGTACTGCAAGGACACTCAGGAGCTGTAAACTGTGTGAGTTGGAATCCGAGTGATCTCCATATGTTTGGCTCTGCAAGTGACGATGGAACTATCCGAATTTGGAGACTTGACAAAGACTAGTGATTCGTTCATATGATATATACATTTTTTTTGTTTTGTATTACTTCTTTTGACCATATATAGAACCAAACCTGAATACAAATACATGGATCTCTGAGTTTTTTTTTACAGAGTAGAAGGAATTACGAACTCAACAACAATGGTATCATCTACATAATCACGAATTTTTTCCTCTTGTAACTTCTTCTTAGCATCTACAATCTCCATTTCTCTCAATTTTTTTAAACAAGGCAAAACAAAAGTCGAGCGCCAAAAGAAGAAAAACGAGTGAAATACTCTGAGACTCATCTTTCTTCTTCCTCGCTCTTCGTGACTTCGTCTTCTCTTTCCCGGTTTTCTCTTCAGCAAGATCGCTAAATCAGATTGAAGTCTTGCTAGGTGTTGCTTTTTCGTTGGTAAGATCTGATTCTGTCTTCTTACTCATCTCTGTTCTTAGACAAGAGCAGAAGTCCTGAAGACAAATAATATTACTGGTGCTCTGAGAACCTTAAGGGAAACAATGGTTTCTTGATGTTGATATAAAGGTTGTTCATGAGCTCGCAACCAAACTTATAGTAGGCTTTGAGGAAGATACAGTAAGTTTGTATTCAAGGTTCAAGGTTGTGCAGGAACTGAAAGAGTTGCTTCCGGATGAAGTTATAGTTCAACCAAAGAGGTTGGAGTATCTTCTTGAGCAGAACCTTGATAATGAGCAGTCTCGCTGTAAGCTCCATAAATTTTCGGATATGTCTCTATTAATGAGCCACAGGTGTTGGAAGCATAAATTTCTTCTAAGACTGTACAGGTAATAATACTATGAATGCTGAAAACATTAAGAGAGTCACATAACTTTTGCTAAAATACTTTGAAGCAAGTGTGTTATTTGCTTCATGCTCAGGATTTATTGTCTGTGACTGCATGCCTTTAATAATATATAACACATTCATGTGTTCAGGTTTTGGAAGAACATACAGATCAAGTCTTATTCTTGGAATTCTCAAATAATGGCAAATATTTGGCTTCATCTTCCAAGGATTTGTCAGCAATTATATGGGAGGTTTGTGTAAACTAACTGTAACTTCCTTTAGCTACCCTTTATACAGATAGTCATTTTACTCTGAATTGTGCTCAAAGTAAAGCAAGCTGATTCCTTTTTCCAGATGGATACAGAGGGGAAGTTTGTGCAGAAGCATAGACTTGTGGGCCACGAGAGACCAGTGGTACAAGTCTTATGGAGTCCAGATGATCGACAAGTCATTACATGTGGAGAAAGTGAGGTCATCAGGCGCTGGAATGTGGATTCAGGAGAATGTATCCAGTTGTATGAAACAGATGGTGTTCGTTCAGTTTCTTGTGGATGGTTTCATGATGGCTTAGGTATAGTTAGTCCGTTGACAGACAAAACCTTATGCTTATGGAACTTAGATGGGTCTGTGCAAGATCACGTGTTATACTACCGGATACAAATGAAAACTGATGTAGCTATGATGAATGATGGAAAAACGATTATAAGCTTAAAAAAGGAGGATCAGATCTCCTTTTTTGGTACAGAGTCCAGGATTGCGAAAATTATCGGAGAGAACGAGGATATTACCTCCTTCTCGCTTTCGAAAGACAACAAGTATCTTCTGATCAATCTCGTTAACAAGAAGATCCATCTCTTGAACATTAAAAACAAACAGGAAGAGGAATTCATTGGTTACAACCGTAGTCGTTTTACTACCATGTCTTGGTTTGGTGGCTTTGACAACACTTTCATCGTCAGTGGGAGTGAAGATTCTCAAGTAAAGAATCTCTCATTTGTTTTCAATTTGAACTTATGCAAATGAGTGATCTCAGTCTTTATCTCTGTCTCTATCTGTTGCTGCAGATATACATATGGAACCGTAACCTATCACATAAACCTTGTCTTGTACTGCGAGGACACTCAGGAGCTGTAAACTGTGTGCATTGGAACCCAACTGATCTGTATATGTTTGCTTCCGCAAGTGACGATGGAACTATCCGAATTTGGGGACTTGACAATAAGTAGTGATTCATTCATATGATGTATAAACTTTTTACTTCTTTTGACCATGTATAGAACCAACCCTGAATACAAATACATGGATCTTTGAGTTTTTTTTTACAGAGCAGAAGGAACCATGAACTCAACAACAATGGAATCATCGAGATAATCACGAAATTTGTCCTCGTGTAACTTCTTCTGAGCTTCCACAAGTTCCATTTCACTCAAATCTTCAAAATAAGCAATCGAACTAATGGAAAAACCTTTAACTTTACCTGAAGAGAAGTTTTCTCCTCAGTAATCGTATCAATTCATGGAAAATTCATTTTCATCCCTTGTATAATCTCTGTTTTTTCATATATTCAATATAGATCATTTTTCATGACATATAATATGGAAAAATTGGGACTGGACTCGAGTCCACAGGTGAGACTCATTCTATGATTAAGAAATGAAGAGTCAAAAAAATAAAACCGAGTAAGAAGAACAAAGGAGGGTTCATCTGAATCGTTAAATGGAATCACAATCCGGGAAAAAAACATGGAATCTATCCGGGAAATCGACAATGAAGAAGAAGAAATCGATTTTGCCAAATAAAAAAGAAAAAAAAAAAATGCAAAAAAAATTTGAACCATTTCTCGATTTGTGCGTGTCATCCTTGCGCAGGGGCCATGCTAATCTTCTCTGTATCGTTCCAATTTTATCGGATGTCCCCGAAGGGACAATCACTTATTCGACTTCAACGATATATAAACTCTTTAGTTATTGCCAAACTTACCGATGTGGGACAAATGAACATAACAAAATTAAGACATGGGCTTGTGGGCCTTTTCAGTTTTGTTTAGAAACTTACTTTGTTTGTTTGGGCTTTATATTGGGCCCTTATTATGAGACTGATCTCAACGTGTCAAATTCTATGTCATTGGATTAGTCGGATTGGGTTCTGAGAAAGAGACTGATACAAATTTTATTTGTTTTTTTGGTTGAGTTCTGGAATGTTGAAGCTCGAATCACGCTAATGTTCAATCCCAATTGTTCCACAAGTAGTGATTTGGGGACTTGACAATAACTAGTGATTCATTCATATGATGTGTAAACTTTTTTGTTTTGTATTACTTCTTTTGACCATGAATAGAACCAAACCTGTATAGAGTATACAAATACATGGATCTCTGAGTGTTTTTTACAGAGTAGAAGGAACCATGAACTCTACAACAATGGTATCATCTAGATAATCACGAATTCTTTCCTCCTGTAACTTCATCTGAGCATCTACAAGCTCCATTTCTTTCAAATCTTTGAAATAAGCAATCGAACCAATTGAGAAACCTTTAGCTCTACCAGGAGAAAAGTTTTCTCCTACAGTAGTCTGATCAATTCCCAAAGTATTCTGTTTAATCACTTGTATAATCTCTGTTTTCACTTCATCCTTAAGATTATCTTTCAGCTTAAGAAGCGTGATTTTCGCAATTGAACCAGGACCTGGTGTTAGGGTTTCAGGGACTTGATCGGCGATATAATCAACGGCCACGATGTCTTCACGAATTGATTCCGATTCTTTGACAATTCGAACGTGATCTGGATTTGTAGCGTAATCGTTGAGATCTTCTTTGGATTTGTAACGGCTATGAAGAACGTGAGTGAAGACGGAAGTGGATTTGAGTCGGTGGATAGGAGCGGCTGAGAGGTAAAGCACCTGATTGAGATTAACAAGCTCGTTGAGGCCGTTGATCATGGAGGTGATCTTACCGGATTTAGCTTCCTTGTCGTCATTGAGCTTGAAAAGGACAACGTGTTCGATGATCTGACTCTGTGAAGACATGGTGGATTTGGTAGTTTCAGTTGTTTGGTCGGAGAAGAAAGTGAGCATAAAATAGTAGACAACATTAAATATTTAATTTAAATGGGCCTTAATAGGCTAAATGATGGATCTTATTAAGCCCATTAGTTCGTATTGTTTGGTTGTGAGGGAATATATATCCTAGGATTCTTGAAATGTTTTAACATATTCGTACGATTAGCTTTATCTTTTATTAATAGTTGATTATGATTAGCAAGTACTAGATACCTTCACTGCTTTCCAAAAAAAGAAGAGCAAATTAGACAATTGACACAAATTTTTAGGCTAATTCAAAATAATAATAAGCTTTGTCTAAATAAGAAAGATATTTTAATCTCTAAACAAGAATACAGAGAGGTAAGGAAGATCAAATAAACAAAATGAACATATTATGATTTAATGCAGTTTCTTTGTCAATAATTAGTATGATGAGATTGAAATTATAGTTAAACTCATCTAAACCTTTAACAATATCACATATAAACAGAACTTCGTATAATTGAATTCGGATTAGATAACAAATAGATGTATCACTCAAATACTTGACTAAAAACATTTTCTTACAGTTTTTTGCTTTTTATTACTTAAATTTGAATTTATAATTTACATAAATATATGTTCAAAGGTGATTAAATTGAAAAAAGTTTGTTACATATCCATTTCTACACATTTTTCTACTAGAATTTGAATTCAAGTTATTTTTATTAGCTTTATTAATATATAACTGTTAATATATATCATTTACTTTATTTAATGAAATAATGATACAATTTTTTCGAATTTAATAAGGAAGGACGTATAATTGAAAATAAAAAGACAAAAAGAGAAATCCAAAAAGAAATTGAAGGACTCAAAAATCAAATCCTCATTCCAAGGCCATTACCATCTTTACGTAATTAGGTTTTTGTTTGTACGTGTGACATGCACACGTGCGAGATCGTCCTTGCACGAATATACGAATACTTTATCCCTAAGCTATACTTATCTTAACCTTAACTAGCCAATACTTTTTTTTCTTTTTTTTTTTTGATAAAGAACGAGCTAGTACTTATGATAGAAAACAGTAATAATTGTACCGATTTCAGAATTTCGATAACTATGATCTGAATTTAGGCCTCCAAAAATATATGAGCCTTTCATATGTAACTTTCGGACGTGAACTCTACTATCAATAGGCATTAAATATATGTAAATTTATGTATAAAAAAACGTTTAGTGAAAAGAATAATATATTACTGTAAAATTTTACTGTTGATAACACAAAGTAAAGTATAATGAAACAAAAAAAAAAAAACAGAAATAACAATTTATTAAGGATTTTTCAAATGGATGTTTTCCACTAGAGTCGACTCGAGGGAGTTACATAATCACCTTATTATAATATTTGGGGCTTTACGAGATAAATTTAGTCTATGCAATATAAATATTTGGTAAAAATTTCTAATCTTATTCATATTATGACCACAACTTTATATACACATACATAAATTGGTTTTAATCTACTAATATACTCTGTAAATTTATATCATATGGCTCAATATAACTAAATATTCCAGACAAACTCATACGTAGTAACACGTGTGAGATTGGACAAGTCTTCAAAATAATGGTTTTTTGGATTAAGCTGGCATCATGGAGTTTACAGGGATCCATCAAACAAGATCGAGATTAGCAACCGATGTTACTTCAGTAGTAGTTGTAGATGGTTCAATCGTCATTGTAAAAGACGTGAATGATAGAAATAGTAGAAAATTGTATAAGAGAATATGGAAAAACTAGAATAGAAGAAGCACTAGGCTTTAAAATAATCAAAACTTTGGAGTGAACATGATCTCATGGGTAAAAAGTATAAAGATAGACTATAGCTTCAGTAGTAGTATAATACTCAATTATTGTTGATTAGTCAATCAATGACGAAAAAAAAAAAAAAAAAGAAAATTCATGAGTAGAACCGTAGAAGAGAAGAAGCCATGAGAGAGAAAAATATTAGGGTATTCATTTACACTTATTCCTCTAGTTATTGACAAAAATAAATACTACAGAGGTGGTTTTTTTTTTGTCAACAGTGGGCCACAACTGACCGGCCCATGAGGCAAATTCCTACATGATGCAGGCGGCGCGATTCGATCTCTGGACATGCAAATGCGCCTACCTTTAGTGGATTTACCATCTGCCAGTAGACTAAAAGTCACTTATCTACAGAGGTGGTTTGATATTGCTTTGTTATATTTCTTTTTATCTAATTCCACAAAACGATTTTCTTGCTTGCAATATGAAATAAATGGCTTGTGACTCATTTTTGTAAATAGTTTTCTATTCGAGTGGTTCCAATTTTGTTAATGAAATTTAAAGTTGATAGAAAAAGTATATGTTGTTAGAGTAAGCTTAATGTCAAAGACTTGTTGAGCAAGTTTGATAGTTAGGTTAGATAAGATTTATGAGATATTTTAGGAGTTATCTAAAATATAAGTTTTCCTAATTGTAATAGAAACTTATCTAGCCTATAAAAGGAGATGCCAATGTGTGGCATAATTTTAAGGAATAAGTTTGAGAGTTTAAGTTTTGCATTGAGTTTCCTAAACTAATAAAAGAGAGTTATTCTTTTAAACTTGATTACTTATTCTTAGGGTTCTACAATTGGTATCAGAGCCATAAGAAAGAAAGAGGGATCGATTTTGTTCATCACGGGAACAAAACAATGGGGGACGATCATGCTATTGTGCCTGTGGAGAGAAACAAAAGTGGAGGCAGCTCGTCTTATATCACATGTCCGATGTTGACAGTTACAAATTACNGTCTTCTATCACATGTCCGATGTTGACAGTTACAAATTACACGGTTTGGTCCATAAGAATGAGGTTGTGTCTTAATGTCCATGAAGTGTGGGAGGTAGTTGAGGCTGAAATCAATGACAAGAAGAAAAATAATATGGCGATGACACTTATTTATCAATTTGTCCTGGAGGATCTCATACTCCAATATGGTGAGCTAACCATGGCAAAGAAAATTTGGGATGCAATTAAAACTCGAAATGTAGAGGTTGAAAGAGTTAAAGAAGCAAGGTTACAAACCTTGATGTCCGAGTTTGATCGTCTCAAGATGAAAGAAACTGATACAATAGATGAATTTGTTAGCAAATTATCGTCTATAGCATCAAAATCTTCCTCTCTTGGTGAAAAGATCGAAGAAACTAAGATGGTGAAGAATTTTCTTAAATGTCTTCCTCGAAAGAAATATATTCATATGGTTGCATCTCTTGAGCAACTTCTAGATCTCAAAACTGCAAGCTTTGAGGAAGTAGTAGGTCGTCTAAAAGCCTACGAAGAGAGAATCCTCGAAGAAGAAGAAGACGCACAAGATGATCACAAGTAATTGATGTATTTGGAGTCACCAAATCAAACAAGAAACTCAAGTGAAGGATCGAGAGGGAGAGGAAGAGGAGGAGAAAGTCGTGGAGGTACTAGAGGGAGAGGCCGTGGAAGAGGAGATTTAAGAGATGGTGTTGTTAAAGGGATACCGAAGATTATTATAGAGAAAGAAGTTTGTGGATCATGTTTACTTGGCAAGCAAACCCGAAGTATGTTTCCCCAAGCTACTGATTTTCGAGCAAAAGAAAACCTTAAACTCATCCATGGAGATCTTTGTGGTTTGATTTCTCCATCTACAGCTGCTGGAAATCCCTATATATTTGTCCTTATCGATGATCGAACAAGATATATGTGGACTATTTCGTTAAAAGAGAAAAGCGATCCATTGAGCAAGTTCAAATTGTTTAAGAACATGGTTGAACATGAAATGAAGAAGAAAATACAGGTTTTTCGCAGTGATAGAGGTGGAGAATTTGTGTCACAAGAGTTCAATTTATTTTGTGAACAAAACGGCATCAAAAGGCACTTAACAGCACCTTATACTCCTCAACAAAATGGAGTTATTGAAAGGAGGAGTCGTACTTTGATGGAGATGACTAGAAGCATTATAAAGCATATGCGTGTTCCAAATTATTTGTGGGGTGAAGGAGTATGAAATTCGACGTATCTCATAAACCGAATATCTACAAAGGCTTTGAAGGGAAAAACACCATATGAGATGCTAAGAAAGAAAACTCTGAATGTGAGTCATGTCCGAGTTTTTGGGTGTATTTGCTATGCTAAAGCCGATGGACCACACTTGAGGAAACTAGATGATAGATCTAGAATGTTAGTTCATCTTGGAACTGAACTGGGATCAAAAGCATATTGATTATTAGATTCGTTCACTCGGAAGATAATAGTAATTCGAGATGTGATTTTTGATGAAACCAAATGATGGAATTGGATTACTAAAGATGCGAGCATGAGTCACGGTTTTCAAGTAGAGATTGGAGGCTTTGAAAACCAAGTAATTCAAGAATCAAGAAACAAAGAAGTTGTTTCACGAGGAAGTAAAGAAGCTTTGAGCACAAGTAATAGAGAATCACAAACCGAGAATGAGAAGGAATCCGATGTGTCTCTTGATGATGTTATTGAAGATGTTGAGAATGACAATGACAATACTCCAAATGTAAAAAGAAGTCAAAGACATGTTTCTAAACCTAAATATCTTGATGATTATGTTTTTCTTGCGGAAGAAGAATGAGTAAAGTTATTGTCATGCTTAGACGAAGAACCAAGATGTTTTGACGAAGCAAAAACATTGAAAGTATGGATTCTTG